>JAMQGT020008244.1:0-25509 GCA_024447675.2 Pterophyllum scalare
GTTTAATTGCCTGTTCTTGGTTCAGTTAGTATTGCTGCCAAAGGTATTCAAATCAATAAAACGACAAAGGTGCCCAAATTTATGCACCTGCCTAATTTTGTTTAAATAATTATTGCACACTTTCTGTAAATCCTATAAACTTCATTTCACTTCTCAAATATCACCGTGTTCATCTGCTATGTGATATATTTAACTGAAATTGCTGATCCAAACAACCAATGATTTATAAAGAAAAATCATAAAAATTATCAAGCTTGCATACCACTATAGCTCTTGATACATTAAAGGTTTAGTTTTGATTACAAACAATCATTTTGTGTATTCAATACAGGTAAATTAGTAGTTCAGCTATTTGTGAAGTAAACTTCACTGCAGGTTAAAAATCCTGCTAGTTCCTGAGCTTTTCTGATATTGGAAGGCAGACTTTATTACTGGCAAAATGAGCAATGTATTTATCCCATGTTTCCAGTCTTGAGGGTATTAACAAATACTTATGAGAGTTGTATAACATTCTCTAGATGACATGTTTTTTGTTTTTTTATACATTCTTCCTTTTTTGTTTGTTTTCTCTTGGTAATATGCTTTAGACACCATTTTCTTCCAGTCTGGTTCTGAAAAAGTTCAAACCTTTATTGGAATTTTAAAAATTATTGTATTTGCAAGTTTTTACACTGTTCTGTAGCATTATTTATCAGGAAATTACTATTCAAGAAAGGCTCATAGACTACAGGATATATAGACATATTGGCTGAATTTATGACATTTTATATCCACATAATTTGCAGAACATGTGCGGTTTGTCAATGGAACCACTCGTTGCAATGGCAGAGTGGAAGTCTACCACAAGGGTAACTGGAAACGAGTTTGTGACAATGAAGGCAAAGACATGGCTCAGGTGGTGTGCCGAGAGGCTGGCTGTGGCAATCCTGTCTCTCAGAGTGAAACACTGTACTTTGGGGAAGCAGGCGACCTCTCTGGGGTCAAAATCACCTGTTCTGGAAATGAGACCTCTATCTCGCAGTGTTTACTTGCAGATTTCAGAGACAGCTGTGTTGATGCTACTGTTGTCTGTGCAAGTAAGTCACACATGTGCCCAGTAATTTGTTGTAAAATTTGCAACACCAGTCAAAGCTTTGGAATGGGAATTGGAGTGTGTCCAAACTTTTGACTGTTATACTGTCCCTTTTCTGGAAGATTTTTGAGTGAACATGCCCTCGACATTTTTTCTTAACCTAACAGGCCGTCAGCCCATTCGGCTGGTGAACGGGACTAATCGCTGCTCTGGTAGAGTGGAAATCTACTATAGTGAGGAATGGGGAACAGTCTGTGATGACAGATGGGGGATGCAAGAAGCAATTGTCACATGCCGAGAGATGAACTGTGGGAATGCTCTTGAAGTCAAATACGAGGCTTACTTTGGGAGAGGTCAGGATCAGATCTGGTTGGGAGAGATTGAGTGCACTGGTCATGAGAAGTCCCTTGCTGAATGCTCTCACAGAGGTTTTGGAGAACATCACTGTGACCACAGTGAAGATGCTGGTCTGGTGTGCTCAGGTAAACACAGCCTCTATTCTGTTTGTTGCTCAAAATTGAATCTTAATGAAAATCCTAACCACACACTAAATTTTGCTTTGCAGAGACAGTCCGATTGATCAAAGGCACTGACGGCTGTTCTGGCAGAGTGGAGGTTTTCCACAATGGCCGATGGGGGAAAATTTGCAAGAATAATTGGGGCCTTAAAGAGGCTACAGTTGTGTGTAAGGAGCTCAACTGTGGAGCTCCCAAAAAATCCCAAGACTCCTTCTCTTTTGGTGAGAGCTCACTGCGAGGGTTTACAAGTAGATGCTCTGGTAATGTGAGCTCTATCAGCCAATGTCAACTTCAAGAACACACAGGATCATGTGAAGGCGTTTCTCTTGCATGTGCAGGTAAGAGACAAAAGCTACAGATATACTCTGCTACTGCTTGGCAAGAATAACAAAGGCCATGTTTGGTCATTAAAAGTCATTTTTTAATGACCAAACATGGCCTTGTATTCTTTTACTTATTATTATTATTATTATTATTATTGTTATTATTATTATCTACAAGTGAATTAGTTTAAAGTGCTGAGGCTCATCAGAAACATTTAAACAGAAATGTTGAACTCTCAGCTCACTATGGCCCTTTATCTACGACGGGGTGCCGGTGTTGGTGCCAGTATTTGAACCAGTTTTCAGCAGTTTTTCCACCGCGAACGAACTCGGTGCTCGGTCAAAAAACAGGTTCAACTCCGGCCCCGCAAGCTAGCTGGTCTCAAAACCAAGAATGTGTGACAAAAGCGGCAGAAGGGCGTGACTCTGCCATTTCAGGGTAAAGTTTTCTACTGCTATTTTACTGCATGGAATGTATTACATGAGAAAACCGATGCAATTTTCATGCCTGTGAATTAGGTTGGGCCCTAAGGCTGAACTTGCTGCTTTGTATCAGTTCATATCACAGATAAAAGGACGCAAAGCGCGTACTTGTCGTCTTGCTCGTAATCACTGTCTGAGTTTACCTCTGTGCTGCACACAGACGCTGCAGTAGTTTTATTTGGACCGTAAAATGTGTTGCAGCACAAGAAAGTGGAGCCTGCTCTCCCGCGTTTGCGCCATTTGGCTTCCGTGTCCAGGTGCACTTTGTGAGGAGCAGCTCACAAAGTGCGATGGAAACACAGGCTGGTTCTTAAGCGGCACCTCAGCAGTGGAAGCGTGGATTTGAGACTGTTTTGGTTTCTTCATGCATATGTTGCGGCAAACCTAGTTTTGTGCTGTTCCCAAAATACAAAAATGAAAAAAAAATTAAAAAAAAAAAAGTTACTACAGGTTTTTAAACAGGTGGCAACCTTTAAAAATGAATCAATTAATAAAATACCTAACAGAATGCAATTGATAGTTTTATTGTTAATGCTTTAATGTGTGTCCTCAGGTCAGCCACCACTAAGGCTTTTGAATGGCACTAACCGATGCTCTGGCCGAGTGGAGATTCTGCATGACGGCCAGTGGGGAACAGTGTGTGATGATGAATGGGACTTAAGAGATGCTCAGGTGGTGTGCAGAGCCATGGACTGTGGAACACCTAAGACAGCCAAATCTGGTGCCTTCTTTGGTGAAGGCCAAGGAGTGATCTGGCTGGATAATGTGAACTGTTTGGGTAATGAGACGTCCCTCGTGCACTGCAGTCATCGCTCATTTGGAGAAAATAACTGTGGTCATGGTGAAGATGCAGGAGTGATTTGTTCAGGTAAAAACTATTGCTGTCAGTGTCTTTTTTTAACCTTTAGACATGACTTCATTTTTCTTAAAACATGTAATGATTTATTATTTTTGCAGTTATTTCCACTACACCAGTGAGAATATCAGATGCATTTTAATTAATAAGCACCTTCTTTCAAATAAACACCACCTAACACACATGTATGTGTGTGTGTGTGTTTTCTTTTCTTTTTAGCTACCGTTCGACTGATCAATGGGACTGACATGTGCTCGGGAAGGTTGGAGGTCCATCATGGTGAACACTGGTCACCAGCATTTAATGTTAACTGGGGAATGAATGAAGCTACAGTGGTGTGCAGGGAGATGAATTGTGGAGATCCTGTCAAGATCTCAGGGTCATTTGGTCAAGGTGGAGGTCTCAGAGGGTACGAGATCCACTGTAACGGTGGAGAGAGCTCTCTCACACAGTGCACATTCACAGACTATACCAGATCTATCACAGATCATATTGAAGAAGCCTCTGTGGTATGCTCAGGTAAGACTTGATATCAAATTAAAATGAGACTTTCAAAAAGTAAATGAATCCATGACATTCTTCCTCACAACAGTTAAGATGAAAATTTCTTCTGGCACTGTCACGTAACCTTTAAACATTCGTAAAAGGTGTTTTCCCCTCAAAGCATCAGTGGTTCCAGTTACACTAACAGATATAGAGAAATAACAGGACTAGCTTTAGAAAAAGGCCAGTGATTTAGTGAAACACTGTGTTCATGCAAAACACCTAACTGATAATTTTGTAGTTTAAACCCATGTGTTGATTCATCATATACCAGTCTAGTTATAAATATGGCCACTATGTTCACATGAGAGGATAGATAGATAGCAAGTGTTTCTGACACATGTGTAAAAACTCTGTAACAGGCCCTAGGGTGTATTTTTCTTATGTGCTAAGCAAACACATTATCTTCTTCTCGTGTTGCACACGATCTCTCTCTCTCTCTCTCTAGCTCTATTTCTATCTTTCTACAGTATGATTATATCTTCAACATAAAAATGGTAACAATGTTTCAATCCTTTAGAAAAACGCAAAGACAAACTATTCACCCATCAGAACTTCATCTTCCGAGCCTTGCTCTCAGCAAAGTCATTAACAGCACTGCTCAAATCAAGCCCTGGCAGTAAACTCATCCTGCTCTACTGAGTACCACTTTTTTGCTTTGGCTTGCTAAACACAATTTAGAATGCCACTTCGCCAGCTAACTACGCTATGAGGTATTCGGTAAAATTCTGCACCTGTTGCTGTCAATAGTTGACAAAGAAAAGGCACCTGTTTTTGCTCAGTGGAGTGCAAAATGATTGAGTAAATATATGTAGCTAAAATTCATTTGCATACTGCATAAATAAAGTTAGGCTTTCCTTCACAAGATAGAACCATGACTTAAACATATACTGAAAAAATCTGTCCATCTTTACTCTAACTGCATGCTATATGGATGGAAAAGCTAATGTGATAGCATGTAATAATCACGTTGACTATCTACATTTTGGACCCTGGGCACTGCCCCAGCTGACCCACTGAATGTTGGCTTTTTGTTTCTGACAGACCTGTCCCCTTCTTTTTAGGATTATGCTCCACCTTTGAATCATCCTGTTTTCATGTTTTCCTTTTCTTCTGACGATCATTTTGCAAGTAAATTGTTCAAAATTTTTATTATTCATATTATTATAACATCTTTTCTCACTAAGATCTTGATCCATTTTCCATTCATTCATTCTCTACCACTTATCCTGTTCAGGGTCGTAGGGGGGCGGGAGCCTGGAGCCAGCTGTCTTAGGGCAAGAGGCAGGGTACACCCTGTACAGGTCACCAGTCTGTTGCAGGGCTAACACAGGGCGACAGACAACCACTCTATGGGCAATTTAGAACCACCAATTAACCTAACCCCTGTAAATCTTTGGACTGTGGGAGGAAACTGGAGTATCCAGAGAAAACACAGGGAGAACATGCAAACTCCACACCAAATGGCCTGGGCCAAGGTGGAGTTGAACCCAGACCTTCTAACTGTGAGGCAACAGTGCTATCCACCACACTGCCCTGATCCATTTTTAAAATGATCAATTTTTAAGAAAAAATGTTACTGGTTATTCATGAGCGTGGAAGATTTACCTGATGCATGAATTCAGTCTGTCAACTCTTACCTGCTTTATATATTACTATGTATGGCCATAATCTTTGGGCCACTGGAAAATGTCCTGATATTATTTACTAGAGTAAAGAAACTAATGGACTGTTCACATCCAGTGCAGTATTGTATGCTGTTTTATGCCTGGCCACACAGCTATCTCACCAATAAAAATGCACTACCGACATTTAGCAAACACAAAATAATGTGACACAACAAATAAATGTTGATCACTTATATACTGATAATTAGTCAAAAAGAGCAATATAGACCTATGTCAATATTTGGTCAATCAGTGCATCCCTAGTTCAAAAAAACAAAACAACAAAACAAAACCCAAGGACATACACGTACACATGTTACAAGTAATGTAAATAAGATATAAAATGGTAGGGGCCAAGTTGGATATGATGTAGATTAATATAACAACTCTCATTTCCAGGAAATGTGAGATTAACTGGTGGATCCACTCACTGTGACGGAAGAGTAGAGATTTATGACAAAGGCCAGTGGGGGACTGTGTGTGCTGAATCCTGGGACATAAATGATGCAACAGTGGTGTGCAGACAGTTGGACTGTGGAAAGCCTCATGAGCTTATCAAGGCTGGTCCTGGTACAGGACAGACCTGGACTGAACAAATTGAATGTAATGGAATGGAGTCTACATTGACTGAGTGCTCACAAAGGCCATATCCAGACAGAACTTGCAACACCACCGTAGTTGCTGGTGTTTCCTGCACAGGTAGAAAGAAACAGACATTTAAAAAAATGTAACGTTGGCAGATGTTCTTGATGTTTTCTTAAAAATATTGTCCCCTCAATTTGAATAGTCTTCAATAAACCCAAATAAATCACAGTTTTTGTTGATTATTTTTCCATACCTGTGACTAATTTTGAGTTTACTTGACTTCACAGAAAGCTTGGCGGTCCGGTTGGTTAACAGTAATGATGAGTGCTCTGGAAGAGTGGAGGTCCGTCATGGAGACCAGTGGCAGACAGTATGTGACACAGACTGGACTCTAAGTAAAGCTGAAGTGGTGTGTGAGTCGCTGGAGTGTGGACATGCTGTGAATGCTCCTGGTGGTGCTTTTTTTGACCGAGGCAATGGGTCAGTGGTGGAGGCTAGCAAGTCATGTTTCGACAGCATGAGTTATCTTCAGCAATGCTCAGTCAAGGGCTTTATAAGAGCAGCCTGTGGGCATGAACATGATGCTGGTGTTCTCTGTGCAGGTAAGGCCTTTATGTGCTTAAAATTTTGGGAGGGAGATAAATAACATGTTGTAAAATCATCAAATTAACAAATGATAACAGCGGAGTGAAATACTGTTCTAGTCACTAAATCTAGTCACCAGTGTTAATTTTGACAGCAAATTTTGATTTTGTTGTAGTCATAGTCTTTGGACAAAAATATAATGTAGTTTTAGTGTTAGTTTTAGTCTAGTCAGCGAATTATTGTAGGAATATAGTGGGCTAAATCTACAGTCGATTTAGTCGACTAAAATATAAAGGGTCTAAAATGTAACTGCTTTTTCTTCAGTTCCCTTGAATTCGTTATTATACACACTTACATAAAATTTTTTAAAAGTTATGGAATATTATTAATAATATTAACATTAGCATTTCACCTGCTTCCCACACACCTGATCATTAACACCACCTTACTGAGATAATAGGAGCGTTTTACAGCAGGACACACTCTCAAAGGTACAGGGCAGTGTTCAGCACTAAGATTAGGAAAGGCTAATCCATAATGGTGTGGTGATTTTCTCTAAACACAAACGCTAAACTGGGAAAAACACTTTACCCTGCATGACAATAAAATGCTTACCTTTGCATGGAGATCTGGGTGACTGGCTTGCAGATGTTGCGTTTTTACCCGAGATAGTCTCCCTACATGGTTTACACATCGTTTAGTTTTTCTCAACGTCGGAGGACAAATGTGTCCATACATCGGCTTTTCTCTTTATCCCTGCTGACGTTGTTTACATAACTTAGTTCTATCGGAATGACAAATCACAGGCTAGTTTGGCCTTCTCGGGTTTAAAGCAAATTTGTGCAACTGTGCGTTTGATTGGATGTTTTTTCTAACTTGTCCCGCCCTGTCACAAAATTAAATCAGTTCTGATTGGATGTCATCCCTGCCAAGCATTTTCATCTCGTTTTCATTTGTTGACGAAAGTGCCAATTCATTTTGTCATCATTTTTATCCTTTTAGGTAGTTTTTATTTAGTTATCGCCTCATTTTTGTCATGAAAAAAAGGGTCGTTGACAAAAACTATGACAAAAATATTTCGTCAACGAAATTAACACTGCTAGTCATAAAGTCGCTAAGTTAGCAACACTTTCCTTTTGAAGTGGAGGAGTAGTGGCTCTACTCTGAGCCTCTCCCAACTGACTGCACACCTCACCCTATTTCTAAGGGAAAGTCCAGCCACCCTTTAGAGGAAGGTCATTACTGCCACTTGTATCCACGATCTTGTTCTTTCGGTCACTACCCAAAGCTTGTGACCATAGGTGAGGGTAGGGATGTACACTCAGCTCACTCTTTACCATGACGGACCTGTGCAGTGTCTGCATTGCTGCAGATGCAGCCCCAGTCTGTCTGACAGTCTCCCGCTCCCATCTCCCCTCACGCATGAACAAGACCCTAAGTTACTTGAACTCTATCATTTGGAGCAGCAACTTGTCCCTGAGCCAGAGTGAGCACTCCACCCTTTTCCAGCTGAGAGGTGCAAATTCTCATATCAGCCACTTCACACTTGGCTGCGAACCATCCCAGTGTGAGGTGGAACCCACCACCTGATGAAGCCAACAGGACCGCATCATCTCCAAAAAGCAGAGATGAGATTCTGAGGTGGTAACCTTCCAACATTTGGAAATGCCTAGAACTGGTGACAAAGGGCAGCCCTGGTGGAATCCAACACACACAGGAAACGAGTCTGGCTTATTGCCGGGAATGCAGACCAAGCTCTCGCTAGTTTTACAGGGAATGAATGGCCCGCAACAATGGGCCAGACACCCCATACTCCTGCAGCGCGTCCCCCATGGGACGTGGTTGAATGACTTCTCCAAGTCCACAAAAAACATGCAGACTGGATGGGTAAACTCACATACACACTCAAATATCCTTGTTTCTCTTGGATCCCAGGTTCAACTAATGAACTAACCCTTCTTTCCAACAACGTGGCATAGTTGGAGCATAACCCCCAGTCCCCGTTCTTAAAGATGGGGCCGACCATCCCAGTCTGGCCATCCAGTGGCACCGCCCCAGATCTCCATGTAACAATGCAGAGGCGCTGTCGAGTCACACAGACTGACCAAACCTGATAGGACTCGTTCTTCTGCTTGATGGCTCCCTTCACCTCCAATGTCCACCATCTGGTTTGGGAATTAACACCACAACAGGCACAGACCACCTTGTAGCAGCCTTGACAATGGAGGTGTGGAACATGGTCCATTTGGACTCAGTGTCCTCAGCCTCCCTTGGAATGCTGTCAAAGTTCTGCCGGAGGTGGGAGTTCAAGATCTCATGGACTGGGGCCTCTGCCAGGCTTTCCCAGCACACTCTCACAATACATTTAGTTGGGCCAGGTCTGTCCAGCATCCTCCCCCGCCACCTGATCCAACTCACCACCAGGTGATGATCAGTTGACAGCTCAGCTCCTCTCTTCACCTGAGTGTCCAGAACATACGGCTGCAGATCTGATGATTTGATTACAAAATCGACCATTGACCTATGACCTAGGGTGTGCTGGTGCCATGTGCATGTGCACTTATGGACATCCTTATGTTTGAACAAACTGTGGTTTGCACAGAAGTCCAATAACAAAACACCACTCGGGTTAATATCAGGCAGGCCATTCCCCCCAATCACGTCCCTCCAGGTCTCACTGTTCTTGGCCATGTGAGCGTTGATGTCTCCCAGTAGTACAACATAGTCACCGGAATATAGCACCCTCGAGCACCTTGCCCAGTGACTCCAACAAAGCTGGGTACTCTGAACTGTCATTTGGCGCAGACAACAGTCAGGACCCATTCCCCGGTCTGAAGGGAAGCAACCCTCTTGTCCACCAGTGAAACTCCGAAGTACTTTACAGGCAGCAAGCTGAGGGGATACAAGTATACCCATCCCAGCTCTCACTGAGAGCTACTCCAGAATGGAACAGAGTCCAGCCCCTCTCCAGAAGACTGATTCCAGAGCCCAGGCCATGTGTTGAGGTGAACCTGATGATATCTAACCAGTATCTCTCAACTCTGGCTCCCTCCTCACCAGAGAGATGACATTCCATTTCCCAATTGCCAGCCAAAATAGCTGGGAATCGGTCAGCCAGGGCCTCTAACCTTGGCAGCCCCCCAGCACACATTGAACCCGACCTCTACAATGCCTCCTGCAGGGCCTACAGGAGAGCAGGCCCATGTCTCTTCTACGGGCCGCTCATTCTTTTATTATTCAGTTTTTAATTTAAGTGATTAATATTAGGGCTGGGCAATATATTGAGTTTTTAGGAATAGATAGATAGATAGATAGATAGATAGATAGATAGATAGATAGATAGATAGATAGATAGATAGATAGATAGATAGATAGATAGATAGATAGATAGATAGATAGATAGATAGATAGATAGATAGATAGATAGATAGATAGATAGATAGATAGATACTTACTTTACTGATCCCGAAGGGAATTAGGGATAATATTTTCATGTATTTTCATTATATTTTCAATATATTTTCATATGTGATATAAGATGAAACAATATTGTTTATATCGATATAGTCTATGTCTCATTACAATCATACTTGTCAATCCACCAGTTCACCTTTCTCTTCTCCTACTTTGTCTGCACAAACTTCACGCTGCCCCGCCTCTCTCCCTCACTGCTTCACCTGTAAATCATGCAGGAAGTGACAGCATGCCAGTGTTGCCAACTTAGCGACTTTGTCGCTAGAATTAGCAGCTTTGCAGACCCCCCCCCCAGTGATGAATTTTCCAAAAAGCAACTAGCAACAAATTTAGCAACTTTTTCCGGTGACTTTTCAAGAGTTTTGGAAACCTGAAATCCGCCACTGTCACTGTGTTTTGTGTGCATACCTGTCATGGTCCAGGGCCGGTGGCTCAGTGTTTTGTGTTCCTTTTTGTATTTCTGTTTATTTCTGGTCCCTGGTGTTTCCCTGTGTCATGTCTGCGTGTTCCTGGTCTGGTCTCTTCCTGTTTTATTTTGGTAGTATCTGGTCCCTGTCTGTTGTGTTCAGTTTTGTTTCCCCTGGTCTCGTTAGGATCATCTGCGTCACCTGTGTTCCCTCCTGTTTTCTCTTCCCTCATCAGTCCTCCTGTGTATTTAAGTCCAGTGTTTTCTGTGCCTGTTGTCCGTCGCCGTCATCGTGCCCATCATTGTTTTTCGTCACTGTTCCCGCCATTGTTTCCGGCTATGCTCCCTTTGCTGTGTATCACCCTGCCTGGCACCGGTTAGTTCCGTCCTTGTTCCTGTCATGTAAATAAAGTTGAATCACCCTCTTACCTCTATCTGGCGTATTCTGCATTGGGGTCCTCCTTCCTACCTGCCACACAGCCTTCCATGACAATACCGCCTTCATACTGCGTCTGTTCTATGCTTTGGCATCGCCCGGACCCCCAGAGGTACCTGGCTGTTGGTTTGTACCGTCAGTCACGTGACCTTGATAGTGGAAGTGGATCTTTTCTGTTTGTTCGTGATTCAGCCGGCGGATACGTACTGTGGATGCCGCATTGAGCGAGTGGGCCCATTGGTGTGATACACCAGTGTATATGTCTATAGATTTACTGAGCTGGCTACAACCCTGCTGACTGAAGGATGGAATTTTGTTCATTCAGTCTCTTTACATGTTTTGTTATTTGCCCAGAGTACTAGATGTACAGAAGTACACACAGGAGGAAGCACTTTGGTGAAGTCTACTTCACTGCTGACTGGCTTTTTAAAGAATAAGTCAGCCTTTAGCTATTTTTGCTCTTTATCTTTTCTATTTACATTTTAATAGCACCGCTGTGAGTCTTTTTTTATGGAGGAAAAAAGCATTAATTTATTTGAGGAGCATTATTATTTAAATATGCCAGTAGTTTATTTTAGAGCAATTTCTCATGTATATCTACAGCTGAATGTTTATAAAAGTGCCTGTGTGACATTTGGGACATGTAGCTTTGACTTGAAGTGCCTTTTTGTTTATACCTTTTATGAAGAAAAAATATCGAGATGTATATATCATGTATCACCATTCAGCTAAAAAATATCAAGATCTTATTTTTGGTCCATATCGCCCAGCTGTAATTAATATACTATATAATACAGTATAATATTAATCCAATTAATATTATACTTCAGTAATTATCAGATGAAAGAGACTGTATAAGCTATATGATCTATATTTTTATGCAAACATATGCATATGCATGCATGTACAGAAGCATCCTTTCATGTCCTTTCTGACTTGCATGTAATTTTTCTTTAAATGACTTTCCTTTGTATTTGTATTCTCTATTTCTGTTCTCTTATGCAGCACAAATCCGGTTGGTGGGTGGTTCAGGTGAATGCTCCGGCAGAGTAGAAGTCTTCTATAAAGGACAGTGGGGAACTGTTTGTGATGATGACTGGGAAATGAGTGACGCTGATGTTGTATGTAGACAGCTTGGTTGTGGCCATGCCATTTCAGCACCTATAAGTGCCCATTTTGGTGGTGGCTCTGGTCCAGTATGGCTGGATAATGTGCAGTGCTCAGGCCAAGAGGCTGCTCTTACACATTGTTCACATGATGGTTTTGGAAAAAGTAACTGTGGGCACGATGAAGATGCTGGTGTTATCTGTTTAGGTAAGAGAGATAGATCAATTTCCAGTGGAAAAATGATCTCATTGTGTCTGTGTTGGTTGTCAAGATTCTGATTGTCAAGTTTTGTGCAGACACTGAACTGTCAGTTCAACTTATTATTTTTGCAAGTTATTGTGTGAGACTTACTCCACAGTAAACATCACCATTTAATATTTGTGGGGGCACAAAGCTGTTGATTGTTACACAACAAACGTTTAATTTCTGTTTCAGGTGGTCAACCGAAGCCCAAAATCACAATAAGCCCTGCTACAGAAGTAAATTGGGGAGACAGAGTTGAAATGACCTGCACTATAGTAACAGAACACATGGGTGGAACGTTTCTCCTGAAAAAGACCCAAGGGTCATTTCAAATGGAGAAATTCTCAGATCACGAATCTGCAAGCTTCATCTTCCCTAATGTGGACTTTAGCCAAAACGGGTCATACTACTGTGAATATCAAAAGAAAATGGCCAATCAAGTCATCTACTATCCTCAAGGAGATGCTGCTGACCTCACTGTTGTAGGTCAATAACTTTGTGCTTTTGTTGCCCTCTCAAACAGACAGGATTCCGTTTTCAGTTCAGCAACTTTATTATTCCCGATTCTGTGGATTATTTTCCACGAAGCAGATACAGAATAACATGAGCACCGATGCAGAAAAAAATATATTCCACCAGGGGTCACTCTACTCACCAGCCTCGTGCTAGTTGATGACATCACATACTGAACTCTGACCCCGTGGTACCGACATTAATCAGAGTAGTATTTGGAATAACAGCAAAAGAAAACAGAAACAGAAAATATTTACCTTCTAACTGTTTAAATCTGTTACTGCCAGCTAAACTATTGAAAATACAAATTAGATTACAGTTGTTTCAAGGTCGCAACACCTTGTTTGCCCAGTTTTGTATAATTGTTTGAAAATGTAACTATTTCTGACATACATACTCTGATATACTTTTTTGCAGTTAAACTGGAAAAGCCCACCATCTTCCTGATGTCCCCCCATACAACAGAACTCTACAGTCCTGACACAATATCAGTCACACGAGGCAGCACCTTCTCTGTCACTTGCTCTGTTCATTCCATGTACCCTGGAGGTGTCTTCTATTTGACACATTCAAACACGAACACTACGGAAGCAAAGTCAGCATTTGGCCACTTGACCTTCTACCTGGCCAATTTTGAGCTCTCTGCAATAGGTTATCAACAGCAAGGAGAGTATACCTGTCTCTACAGCGCAAACATCTACAAAAAGTCCTTCTATTCAGTTCATTCGAAGACCCTCTATATCACTGTAATATAAACCACATGGTTGTTATTTGTAGTTTTCTTGCTGATGATCAGTTAATCAATTTAATTCCTGTGGAAGCGGTAAAAGTGAATGTTTTTCACACACTGCTTCTGTGTTGAGGGTTACCTTTGGTTAAATAAATGGAACACAGTGTAAAATGCCATGTATTGCTCTTCATCTGAGGTTGTCTTTATATCTTAAATCTTCTGGTCCTCCTATTGTTGACCAGAAGATTTTTTTTATTGAAACTAATTGCTCCTTAAACCACATAACTGATAGTACCACCCTAGGCAGCAAGAATAGCAATCAAGTGTTTACAATAACTGGCAATGAGTCTTTCACATCACTGTGGAGGAATTCTGGGCCACTCTTCTTTGCATAATTGTTTTAATTTAACCACAACGGAGAGTTTCCAAGCATGAATGGCCTGTTTAAGAGCAGAATTTATGGTTTCATGAATTATGGCACATTGTTCACAGAGTTGTCCACACTGGAGTTATTTTGTTGGGTCAGCCACTCCTGGGAAGGTTCACCACTGTTCCAAGTTTTATCCATTTGTGGATGATGGCTCTCACTGTCACCACTGGGACCTTTCTGTGTGGAGTTTGAATGTTCTCCCCCTGTTTGCGTGTTTTTTCCTGGGTACATACGTTTCCTCCCACAGTCTGAAGACATGCAGTTAGTGGGGTTAGGTTAATTGGTTAATCTAAATTGGAATGTGAGTGTGAGTGGTTGTCCATCTCTCTGTGTTCGCCCTGCGACAGCCTGGCAACCTGTGCAGTGTGTCCCCTGCCTCTTGCCTTATGACAACTGGGATAGGCTGTAGTAAAATTGAACTCAGCTTTCCAAAAACATGTGGCTAATCACAGTTAACTCATGATTTAACTCAGAGTCAGGTAGGTTGGATAGCTTTTTTTCCTTTAATAAAGGAAATCACCATTTAAACATGTGTTTCAAATAATCACAAAATAAGAAATCAGGAAGGGTGCAAATATTTTCACAATAATCTATAGAATCATAGTAAGCAGAGCCAGACTGCTGCTGGCTCCACCTGTTTACTTATCTTTCAGGCATGAAAGTGTGCAATTGTTATCTCTTGAATGGCAATTGAATTCTGGAAGTCTTAATTAATTTAATTAATTAATTTTGGTATCTGCTAACAAATATCTAAAACCTTTGGTAGCACTTTATAATTTGGCCTGTGGTTGGCCAGTGATGTGCAAGTGCCCAAGAATATTTACCTACAAATGCTACCTGGTAGATACACTAGAATGAGGGTGTAACAATTTTTCAAAAGAAAGAAGAAATAAAAATTATACTATAAGCAATTTTAAGTAATGCATAACTTCTGGGTATTTTAAGTAATGTATAAGTAATTTTAAGTGCTATGTAATTTGAAGTAGTGAGTAACTTCAGGCATTTTACAGATTGACTCCTTCCTCACTTAACACTGTAAGATGGGCAAATTTTGTTTTACATTGCCCCGAAGTTATGCACTAATTAAAATTACTTGGGCACTACTTTAAATTACTTACAGTATAATTATTTTTTTCTCATAAAATACCTGAAGTTAAACATTTCTCAAAACTACTTAGAATTTAACCATTTCTTTATCATTATTACCTATTTTTTTTTTCCATCATAATTTCAGATAAAACACAGTGAAATTACATTTGACACTAGGGGAATGACACCTTTAGTATAGAGTTGTTCTAGTAAAGAAATAATACACCAAAGCAATTTAATAGAATGATTATTTTTTCACAAGTAAAAGAATTTACTGCAGGTCATCTATCTAATTTGAATCACTTTATTTAAAATCATCCTTTTCCAAAGTTGCATTAAGTTTGTAGACACAACTTAAAACAAAAATATGATCCCATGAATTACTTTCCCACTGAAGTAATTTATGATCCCGATCAAGAGCAGTTTAACAAATGTTATTTCAATTTTACAAACATTTCAGATGTGCAACCCAAAAACCCCTCATATGCTTTCCTATGAAGTAAACTCCATGAAAAGAAACCAGCATGTTCTCTGAGTTGCTCTGATGAAACACACAGAAGTATGAATAGAAAATGCAGTGAGCATGATAACGTGGTTCAGTGTTTCTGTTCCTTTTAGAGCTTAAGGAACTCCTCTAATTGTTCCATTTCAATTGCACTTTCAAATGCAGTGATGTCCTGTAAGAGAGGAAATATGCATGAATTAGGGATTTGGGGCAACACAACTAATGCAAAGGTGTTCTTAACCCATTTAATAAAATAAAGCATTGTGTACTGTACATGTGCCCGATTTGACATATGAATGGGATACAGTAAGCTATAGATTTAGTTTATTAAGATCCCCATTAGCTATAGCAGTGCAGCAGCTATTTTTCCACCTTGGAGCCAAAAACTTTATACTCAAATTTTAGACAGCTCCCTCAAAAAAGCTTTGTACATCTATCTTTATACACAGTATGTGTTAATACTTTATTCGACCTGAACGCACTTTAGTGTATAAAATCTGTAGATTTCCTGACTGAGGTCAATTTGCTCCATCCACAACATCTGGAACACACAAAACAGCCTCTGCTGTTATTGGCCTGCCACTGTCAATGCCTTTGGGAAAGACTGCCTGCTTCATCACAAGTGTGTACATGAATGTTTGTACCAAAAGCTGCCAGTCAGCGTTTCTGTGTGTACAAGAACTGTCAACAGAAGACTTACAAGATCAGCAAAGTGGTTAGGTTTTATATTCTAATGTCTCAGTCATCTAGTATAACAGCATGCAAATATGTAACTCTTTAGCAATCATTAAAGAAATACTCTTCAGGCAAAGGTTCTGTCATAGTCTGACTAGAAGGCTGAAATCTGAGAAGTGCTGGAGTAAATAGGGAGTGTACAAGTCAAAGTATTGGTATGCACGCATTTCTGTCACCCGGGTTTGACCATATGAACAAACAGTAGTTAGAATACAGTGTAAATATTGATTCTAAAATTGTCCACGCCTTAGACTAGCCACAGAGTTTGTTTTTTGGTTCTTTTTTGTGACAGCAGTCGAAAAATATGTAAATAATACACACCCAGTCATGATTCTAAGTTTTGTGCAGACACTGAACTGTCAGTTCAACTTATTATTATTTTTGCAAGTTATTGTGTGAGACTTACTCCACAGTAAACATCGCTATTGAATATTTGTGGGGGCAGTGCAGTTGGATTTCCTGCTCCCCGCCTCATTAAATCCTTGTCATTGGAATTCTGGGAAATGTCCACAGGTTGAAAGGCGATCTTCTTAGAGGTCAAGACAGAAAAGATTCTGTCTTGATTTTTCTTAATCTGAAAAAAGCATAAACACAGTTACATCATTAACATCCCTTATAATATTTTGCATGGTATCACTGACATATATTAATCATTGACAAGAATTTAAAGAACAAGACAAGTAAGATTGTATACTGTACCTGTGTAGATGCACTCACACTCGTAAAAAACACTCTCACCGGCATATCTACTATCTTAACAGGAATAGTCCAATACTGAAACGCATACACAGATTTTTAGAGAGTGGGAATGACAGAGGTGCAGAGAGCAGTGGAGAGACAAAGAATGCTCCTGTATCAGATATGCAGGTATGTGGTGCTGGTTTGCTGCAACCACACACAAGGTGAGCAGGTTTGGACAAATCATACCTGTCTGCATGGACACACCTACAGGACTGTATGCAATTCGAGCTGTGGCTTGTCTGCTTCAGTTGTGAAACCATTCAAGTACACACCCACACATAAGCTACCACCATTGCCACATTTTCTCAACCGCTGCACTGAAGCAAAGCATTAAGTGCTCGGAATTTTTGTGTTGTACTTCCATTTCATCAAAATTCACAGGAAAACACTGTACTTTTTTTAAACCCCTGCATGGGTCATGTCACAGAAGAGTTGTTTACTTGTAACACAAAAGCACAAGTATAAATATTAAAATAATACAGAAAAGCAGATGCCTGCATTTCAGTCAGTTGTGCACTGAACACTCACCTTGTTTGTCACTAGGGCACTTCTGAGTTTAACCAGAAGAACTGTTTTTTTTTTTTTTTAATGCTTTTCCCTTGAAAACTGTACAGTCAAAAGTTTTAAAATTTATCACAAAGACAGATTCTTTCCATCAATTTTATATGCCCCAATCCCTCCACCACCACTACCGGGTTGAGGTTACAAGTCCCAGTTTTCAAAACCATGCAGTTTTCTGCCAAATTGGATTTAAACTTTTTGAAATTCACAGGTCACAAATTCTTATCTCGTCTTCTTCAGCTAAACTTCATTTGTAATGTTCTAATCTATCTTTAGAAATGAGCCTCTGAGATACACTGTGAACAGACTGCCCTAGCAGGGCTATCACAGTGAGACAAATATTTCATGCTCACATTCACACCTAGAAACAATTTAGAATTGGATTGTGGGAAGAAGCCAGAGTACCTGGAGAGAGCGCACTGGGCTCAAGGAGAACAAAAAAAGACCCCAGCCAGCCATTTAAACCCAGAACCTTTTTGCATTCAACCTATCAACTATGATCTTGTCAGCTTTCCCATTATACACTGCTCAAAAAAAGGAAAACCTTAAAGACAAATCAGATCTGAATGGAAAAAAAAAATCAGACGGCATCTGCGAGGGATTATATCAGATATCTGGATATCTGTACTGATATACACTGGCTAATGTGTTAGGAATGAAAGAATGCCACACTGTTTGATGGAAATGAAAATTATCAACCTAGAGAGGGCTGAATTCAAAGACACCCCAAAAATCAACATGAAAAAAAATGATGCATCAGGCTAGTCCATTTTGCTGAAATTTCACTGCAGCAACTCCAAATGGTACTCCATAATTTGTATGGCCCCCACATGCTTGTAGGCATGGCTGACAATGTCAGGGCATGCTCCCAGATCCCCTCCCAGATTTGGACCAGGGTATCAATGAGCTCCTGGACAGGCTGAAATACACTGTGGCGTGTCGGATGCATAATGTCTCAGAGGTGCTCTGTTGGATTAAGGTCAGGTGATCATGGGGGCCACTCAGTGGCTTGAACTCCTTTGGCCTCCAGGAACTCCCTGCATGCATGCTGTTGCCTAGCCTGTGGAGGGCTATGCCTTGCATGGATATGCATCTCCAGACCATCACTGACCCACCACCAACCCCGTCAGGCTGGCAATGTTACAGGCAACATAACCTTCTCCATGACCTCTCCAGACCCTTTCACATCTGTCACATACAGTATGCTCAGGATGAACCTGCTCTCATCTGTGAAAAGCTGATTGTTTGGTCATAGACATTCACGGTGTCCTGCTGGAGGTCATTTGTAGGTGTCATGGATCGGCTGTGTGGCAGGCAGGAAGGAGGACCCCAACGCAGGATATGCCAGACAGAGGTAAGATATAAACTCAGCTTTATTTGGCAGAGCTAACAAAAAGCAGGACTGGGCAGGACCAGTGGCAAAGAATGCAACAATTAAACTCCACCAGAAAACAGGGAAAACTAACAGAGGCACACAGCATAGGAGACGACGACAACATGACAATAGGCAGAAAAATCACAGGACTTAAATACACAGGAGGGCTAATGAGGAAGGTGGAAACAGGTGGAAACACAGGTGACTTTAATAACACTAACGAGACAAGGGGAAGCAAAACTAGACATAATGCACAAGGACCAGATGCCTATCAAAATAAAACAGGAAGACAGAAGGGGGAACAAAGACGCAGACTTGACACCTGGAAACACAAGGAACTAGGAAGCAAACATAACCAAGCCCCACAATCAAAACCAACACAAACAGACAAACAAGCAAACAAAACACAGGGTCCAGTGGACCCCGGACCATGACAGTAGGACTATGGTACTCATCCTTTTCCTCCTTGCACAAAGGAGCAGATACTGTTCCTGCTAATGGATTCTCCTAGAATAATCGCCTGTCTCCTAGGAATCTCCTCCATGGTCTTGAGACTGCTGGGAGATACAGTAAAACTTCTGGCAATGGCATGTATTGATGTGCCATCCTGGAGGAGTTGGATCACCTGTGCAACCTCTGTCCAGGTATTGCGTCATTCTACCAGTAGTGACACTGACTGTAGCCAAATGCAAAACTAGTGAAAACAACAGTCAGAAAAGATGACAAAGGAAAATATGTCAGTGGCCTCCAAGTGTAAAACCATTTCTTTTGACTTAATGCTATACTCTGATTAAAAAGTGTTCCTTTCATTTTTTTTTTTGAGCAGTGTATTTCTAATCAGCAAAATAAACACTTTCAGCTTGTGTGAAGTTGCTCTTCAGGAGTGTTACTTGGACCTATTGTCAGACCCTACTGACAATGGGTCCAAGGATTTCACCCCGATACCTAATGGCAGTCAGGGTGCCATTGCTTAGCCTGGACATCTGTACGTCACTCCATGGATATGTCCCCCCAGACCTGATTAAAATATTGCTTACCTACAGCAATATTAAAATGTACAAATTTATCACTTTTAATTTTGTTCATCTAAATATATTGTAATGTATTTACCTTACTGAATCTACTAAGTTTTGAACTTAAGTGTAATTAAATATTTTTTATATTATGACGAGAATTTAAAAGTTAATAAAAACAATACCTTGGCCTCTAGTAACACTGTGAGGAATCTTGGGGTCATTTTTGACCAGGATATGTCCTCCAATGCCCATATTAAACAAATATGTAGGACTCCTTTCTTGCACAAATGAGCAATATCTCTAAAACTAGAAACATCCTGTCTCAGAGTGATGCTGAAAAGCTGATTCATTCATTTATTACTTCTAGGCTGGACTATGGTAATTCATTACTTCATTCATTATCAGGTTATTCTAAAAGCTCCCTGAAAAACTTTCAGTTGATCCAAAGCAAAAGTACTGACGGGGACTAGAAAGAGGGAGCATATTTCTCCCATATTGCCTTCTCTTCGTCGGCTTCCTGTTAAATCCAGATTGCTGTTTACCTCATAATGCCAGGTATGGAGGACCAGCATTTATTTACTCCAGAGGAGACTGTAAAACTTAAGGAAAGGAGTCTGATATGGGTCGATGAGTGAGAGGCTCACTTCTGTCCAATGACAGCAATGCTGAGGCTAGCCAGCATCTCATACAATGTGAGAATGTAATCAAGCTGTTTATCAGAGGGAAAATTGAATTTTTAGGACACTCAAGCCTAACATTAACTGGCATAAAGTTAGCTTACAACCAGCTGCTGTTGTTATTGTTTAGCCAGTTCTTGTCAGCTGTCCTGAGATTGGAGGGTCATACACTCCTGATCAAAATCTTAAGACCAGTTAAAAAAATTGCAAGAATTTGCATTTCGCACTATTGGATCTTAAGGAGGTTCTAAGTAGAGCTTCACAATGTTAAAAGAAGAGACAAAAACTTTTGAGCAGGGAATTTATTGAAAACTGCATTTACACTCAAACATGATTTTTTCAGCTGATCAAAACTTTAAGACCATAGCTCAAAAAAACCCGAACCCCCCCCCCGAAAACAGAAATCAAAGTGTCAAAAAAAGGACTCAGTAATGAGTAGCTCCACCATTCTTGCTGATTACTTCAATCGTTTAAGCATGCTTGATGCCAGTGTTTCCAGGAGGCTAGTGGGTACGTTGCTCCAAGTGTTGAAGATGGCTTCACGAAGGGCATCCACTGTCTGGAACTGATATTCATTTTTGTAAACTTCCCTTGCCATCCATTTCCAAATGTTTTCAATCGGATTTAGATTAGGGGAACATGCAGGATGGTCCAAAAGAGTGATGTTATTCTCCTTGAAGAAGTCCTTTGTCAGGCAGGCATTATGAACTGCAGCATTGTCCTGTTGAAAATCCCAGTGAGGGATGCCCGCTGCAACATCTCCACATCGCTGCAACATCTCCACATTGCTGCAACATCTCCACATAGCCCCCCCCCCACTGTGCCGTGTAGAAAACATCTCAGGTGGGGTCCCCTTGTCATGCCAGTAATGTTGGAAGCCATCAGGACCATCAAGGTTAGATTTTTTTTCTCATCAGAGAAGACAACTTTCTTCCACCTTTCAATGTCCCATGTTTGGTGCACCCTTGCAAAGTCCAAACGGGCAGTTTTGTGGTGTTGAAGAAGACGTGGCCTTTGAAGACGTTTTTTGTTTCTGAAGCCCTTCCCTCGCAGATGCCGTCTGATGGTTATTGAGCTGCAGTCAGCACCAATAATGGCCTTAATTTGGGTAGAGGATCGTCCCGTGTCTTGACGGACAGCCAGTCGGATCCTGCGGCTCAGCGCTGGTGAAATTTTTTTGGGTCTACCACTTGACTTTTTTGTTCCATAACCCTTAGAATCATTTAAAAAATGCAAAATGACTGTCTTACTGCGTCCAACCTCAGCAGTGATGGCACGTTGTCAGAAGCCTTGCTTATGCAGCTCAACAATCCTACCACATTCAAAGTCAGTGAGCTTCTTTGCTTTTGCCATCAGGAGGTCTTGACAGTGTAGAGACTTGACAGAAAATGACATGGAATCCAGATTTTTGCACAGCTTTTAGCTTTTAAAGGCTATGGTCTTAAACTTTTAATCAGCTGAAAAAAAATCATGTTTCAGTGTAAATGCACTTTTAAAAAGATTCCCTGCTCAAAAGTTGTCTCTTGCGCCGATTTCTTCTTTTAGCATTGTGAAGCTCTACTTAGAACCTTCTTAAGATCCGATAATGCAAAATGCAAATTCTTGCAATTTTTTAACTGGTCTTGATCAGGACTGTATATCACATAACTATACCACACCAAAATTCTTTTTTCATGAAAGTGCATTTCTGATTAATTCTTAATTACTCTTTGGGTAGGGCTCATTCAAAGGATGAAAAGGCTCTTTGAATTTTTGAAATCAGATGAAAAATTGTGTTTTATCACATTTCTTTGGTCTGAAGATTTGCAGTTTGAAGATTAGCCGCCAGTTTGTTAATTCAACCTATGGCTGCTGACAGAAGGTCTCTTCTGAGTGGCTGCCAAGTTTCATGTGACAAAGTACACCAGAGCTATTCTAAATAGGGGTTCGCCTCAATGTATTTTCACTAATGTCTTGCTCTGTACATAGCGTTCTTAGTGCACCAGCACATTGTGTTGTATACTTGACAATAAATAATTGCAACAATATCATGATTAAACTTGTTTATGCACATTTTTGTGTGTTAGAGCCCTGACTTCAGTTCAGGAGATGAAGCTTGAAGTGATCAGGAAGAGGATGAGGTGAAGATGAGGGAGGAAAGAGCAGTGATGGAGGAGGCAGATAAAGCCCCAGGCATAACTTTGCGATTTTCCAGTTTATTATTGATTAAATCAACTGACTCGTGAGTCGCTTTCACTTCGAGAATTTTCGTGAGAAAGGTTTGATACATCACTGCTCTGCACACTGTTCATGCTGTTTTGTTTGATCGTATACATGGTAATACGCTGCTCAACTGATTAGCGGGTATAAAATTGATGAGCCACATCACCAAAAATAACATTGTTTTTAGGGGTGATTTACAATACATCTATCCAAAGTAGTACATTGGTAATGCATTATCCTTTAAAGACCACATAGTACCAATAGAGCACTTGAGGCTACTGGCTTACTTGTGGTTCCTAGAGTCTTTAAAATTAGAATGGGAGGCAGAGCCTTCAGCTTTCAGGCCCCTCTTCTGTAGAATCAGCTCCCAGTTTGGATTTTGGAGACAGACACCCTCTCTACTTTTAAGATTAGGCTAATAGTTAGGATAGTAGTTGTAAAACAGCTAACTGATCATCTGCAGAGGAATGGTTTATTTGAAGAGTTTCAGTCAGGTTTCAGAATTCATCACAGTACAGAAACAGCATTAGTGAAGGTTACAAATAATCTTCTTACAGCCTCAGACAGTGGACTCACCTCTGTGTTTGTCCTGTTGGACCTCAGTTCAGCTTTTGATACTGTTGACCATAACCTTTTATTACAGAGATTAGAGCATGCCATAGGTATTAAAGGTACTACACTGCAGTGGTTTGAATCTTATTTATCTAATAGACTCCAATTTGTTCATGTAAATAGGGGGTCTTCTTCACACA
The DNA here is from genome assembly GCA_024447675.2 of Pterophyllum scalare. Classification (NCBI taxonomy): domain Eukaryota; kingdom Metazoa; phylum Chordata; class Actinopteri; order Cichliformes; family Cichlidae; genus Pterophyllum; species Pterophyllum scalare. The sequence goes on from JAMQGT020008244.1 coordinate 23,625, forward strand.
CTAAGGTTAATTATGGTGTTCCACAGGGTTCTGTGCAAGGATCAGTTTTATTTATATTATACATGCTTCCATTAGGCAGTATTATTAGAAAGCATTGCACAAATTTTCATTGTTATGCAGATGATACCCAGCTTTATCTATCAATGAAGCAAGATGACACACATCAATTAGTTAGACTGCAGGAATGTCTTAAAGATATAAACGCCTGGATGACCTCTAATTTCCTGCTTCTAAATTCAGATAAATCTGAAGTTCTTGAACGCGGCCCCACAAATCTTAGAAACATGGTGTCAAACCAGATACTTACTCTGGATGGCATTACTTGGCCTCCAGTAACACTGTGAGAATTCTTGGAGTCATTTTTGTCTTTCAATGTGAATATTAAACAAATATGCAGGACCTCTTTTTTGCATTTGTGCAATATTTCTAAAATTAGAAACATTCTTTCTCAGAGTGATGCTGAAAAGCTAACTCATGCATTTATCACTTCTAGACTGGACTGTTGTAACTCATTATTATCGGACTGTCCTAAAAGCTCCCTGAAAAGCCTTCAGCTGATTCAAAATGCTGCAACTAATGTACTGACAGGGACTAGAAAGAGAAAGCATATTTCTCCCACATTGGCTTCTCTTCATTGGTTCCATGTTAAATCTAGCATAGAATTTAACATCCTTCTCCTCACATACAAGGTCTTGAATAATCAGGCCCCATCTCATCTCAAAGACCTTACAGTATTGTATCACCCCAATAGAGCAGATTGCTGGCTTACTTGTGGTTCCTAGGATACTTAAGAGTAGAATGGGAGGCAGAGCCTTCAGCTTTCAGGCCCCTCTTCTGTGGAACCAGCTCCCAGCTTGGATTCAGGGAGACATTTTTAAGATTAGGCTTAAAACTTTCCTTTATGAGCAAGCTTATAGTTAGGGCTGGATCAGATGACCCTGAACCACCCCTTAGTTATGCTGCTATAGGCCTAGGCTGCTGGGGGGTTCCCATAATGCATTGCTTATTTTCATTCACCTTATTTACTTTGTTTATACTTCACTCTGTAGTTAATCATTAATTATTATTAATCTCTGGCTCTCTTCCACAGCATGTCTTTTGTCCTGTCTCTCTCACTTCAGCCCCAACTGGTCATGGCAGATGACTGCCCCTCCCAGAGCCTGGTTCTGCCGGAGGTTTCTTCCTGTTAAAAGGGAGTTTTTCCTTCCCACTGTCGCCAAATGCATGCTCATGGGGGGTCGTTTTGACTGTTGGGTTTTCTCTATGATTATTGTAGGGTCTTTACCATACAATACGAAGCGCCTTGAGGCGACTGTTTGTTGTAATTTGGTGCTATATAAATAAAATTGACTTCAATTAATGCTGCACTGATACACATTTAATACAGTCAGTTTGGACCCTTTTTGATAGCAGGTTACTTGAAGACTTTCCAGAAAGTTAATTTAATCTCTAAGACGTTGTATATGAAGTACATATTTATTGATCGGTCATACCAAAAAAAAAAATCATCATGAATTATAGTCAGTGTTAACTTCAAACAATATATTCATGATCATCATCTTCCTAAAGGTCTTTTAAGCTTGAGTATGCGAATCACCCAGTGAAGATAAAAATTAGCAAATGAAAACACATGAAAATTATTTTTGCGGGAAAGAAGAATTCTCTGGCATCATATGCATACATGTCATTCAAAATTGTTGCTTAAATTTCTCTTAAAGGAAATAACACAGCTTATGTTTAAAGAAACAAAGTCTGAATTTTCCCAAATTACTTGTTGAAATAAAAGAAGAAAAAAAAAGCCATCCCTGAACACTCCTTAAAAAGAAACTTTACACAAGCTGAAAATGTTTATTTAGCAATACGTAACTGAACGAAGAACAGGTAA
>JAMQGT020008245.1:0-77088 GCA_024447675.2 Pterophyllum scalare
TCTGTAGCCTACTCATCATTACGTATTGCTGCTTGGTACACTGTTGCCTCATAGCAAGAAGGTCCTGGGTTCAAATCTATTATCTGCCCGGGGCCTTTCTCTGTGGATCTCACCCGTGTCTGTGTGGGTTCTCTCTGGAGTACTGCCAGAGTCCAAAGACATGCAGTTAGTGGGGTTAGTTTAAGTGGTGATTCTAAATTGGCCGTAGGTGTGAATGGTTGTCTGTTTCTCTGTGTTAGCCCTGCGACAGCCTGGCAACCTGGCGATAGTGTACCCTGCCTCTGGTCCTGTAGCAGCTGGGATAGGCGCCATCCCCCCTGCGACCGTGAATTGGATAAGCGAAGAAAATGGATGGATGGATGGATGGATGGATGGATGGATAATTGGGCACAGTGTGGGCACAATCACAGTAAAATGAGCTGATGGCTCGTTTGATACCTCTACCTAAATATACAACTGGCTAATTCCCATATTGGGCACACTTTTTAAGCTGCTTTAGCTTGCCCACAATTGCTGAGCATCTACAAGCCCCTTTCACTACCCACCTCCAGCCCTAACTTTTTTATTTACTGTGTTGGACTTAATGCCATAGCTGCTGTTTTTTGAAGCTGATAATTTCTGTGCTCTCTTGCTGCTGCTCTCCCTGCCTGTAGCTTTCAGCATGTGCATGCAGATGGGTGGGGAAGTCCCAGAATAGAGACATCGCACCAAATATAACTTATTTCAGATGGTCATAAGAAATAAAATCTGCTTTTGACTATAGTGGTCCTGGCTGAACTGAACTTAATACAAAGGCAGAGATCAAGTTATCTCTGGCTTTGTACCCTGGAACATGAACGCCCTTTGTAACAAACAGGCTGTATTGACTTTGCTTTAAAATGAGATGTTTTATGATTCACAAACTATACAGTAAAATCCAGTAACTCACTATCATCCGTATAAGGTTAGCTGGAAAAACAAAACAAAACTCCCTCAAGAAAACTCCCGCCATAAAATTCCCACTTAACCACTGGCATAAGGAGGCTCCAGGGTGAACAGAGAAGGAGATATCAGAGGAATGCTGGTGAAGGAGGCAACTGAATGCTTAACCTATATGTATACTATATATATATTTTACGATTGCCTTTTTGCATATTTGAACACAAAAGCTACTTTTTTTTATACAAATAACACTTTCTTTATGAGATCATAGTTAGGTAAGTGTACTTCAAATTTTTTTTTGTTCTTTTTACCTCACTGAATGGAGGAAAAATATCTGCATTTGGCAGCCATAGCACACGTCACACTCAGTCCATGATTTTGTAACTGGCTGTGTTCTGTTGATCCTGGAAGGCTGTGGCTTTACAAGGGCTGGGTGTAGCAAGAAAAACTGCACAGAATTTGAATGAGTCTCGACTGTCTATGGTCTGGAACATTTAGATAGAGATTTAAAAGCTGAGAATTGAGGATAAGGCTGAGACTGTTTTCAGAGTGAAGCCACTGCTTCTCAGGCAAGTTTCCATAGAGGACTGGCCGTTATTAACATAACTGCTGTCATCAAAGAGTCTATGATTTAAAGTGGACATCCACAATTCTACTACATGCACAGGGGTGATAATTAAAGGAAAAACAAACAAAAATTGTCTCAGTGAGGTCTTGAGCTAGCTAGCTATATATATATATATATATATATATATATATATATATACTATATATATCAACTCTTTGACAAAGTCAGAGTAACTGAACTGAGTTGTGCTTTTTTAAATTTACTGGTGTCTGGTTCCTATTTTTTTTAACTACTTTCAGTTTCTTTGTCATGTATGTTTGTTAGTATTTTGAGTCTTAGTTATTAGTTTCAGTGTTTGGTTGTGTTAGAGTTTAGTTGTTCCTTCAGATGTTTTCTCTATTCTGCCCTCCGGCATCAAGTTCTCCTGTATCCAGTGTTCCAGTTATTAATTTCCTATTTTATTTTGGTAATCATGTGTCACCTGTGTTTTGTATTTTGCTTTACTTCCTTTGCGTCATCAACCTTAATTAGTTTCACCGGTCCCCCATTTCCCAGCTGTGCCTAATTCTTTTGATTGGCCTCTGTGTGTGTGTGTGTGTGTGTGTGTGTGTGTGTATGAGTTTCGTAAGTCCTGCGTTTAGGTCCTTCCTGTATCCCCTGTGACAGGAAATCCATGCAGGCACAAGGAAGAAGATCTAAAGGCCACACAGAAAGGCTCCAGCTAACCACGAGATTCAAACCAGGAACTTTAGTTTACGTCACCTCTGAGGCCACAGTGCTAACCACTGCACCAGTGCACCACCGACCCCTACTATGGATGTAGAGTCATTGAGAAAGACAGAGGACCAGCTGATGCTCCTGTATCTCACTGTATACATAATCCAACTCAAAGAAACAAGTATGAGTGGAAGAACTGAAAAACATTCAATTTATAATATCGGAGGTTGAGACGAACAGCACTGTTACCCTGAACACCTGAAATAAGCCCCTTCTTCTCCTGGGAAAAACTCATACAAATTCATACCAGCTCTGCTGCCCCCCCCGCCCCTCCCTTCTCTCTCCAAAGGCAAATTAACATTAAATAACACATACATGAATCCTAATCCTCCCTCTTCCTCTCTCTCTGGTCAAGTTATCATTGGGGATCACTCTGTCACATCCATACATATCTGTCTGAAACCTCTCCCTCCCTTTTCTCTCTTTCTCTGGACAAATTAACATTGCTAAGCACTCATGCACATTCAAACATGTCCCTACATCCCCTGCCTCGCTTTCTTTCCATCTCTCTAGGCAAATTAACATGGGAGAACAAACACCTTTGTCCTCATTCCTTTCTTTTCTCTTTTTTGCTCTTTTTCACTGTGTGGTCAAATTAACTTTAGGAATCACTAAGAAATTCATTTAAACTCTCACTTTTATTCTATGCCTATCCATGTTTAGTTTCTCCTGCTTTTCTTTCTCTTCAGACAAAATGATATCACTGACCATTTATATGTCCTTTCTATCCGTCTCCTGTTTAGAGGATAGGGGGACTAGGTTAGAGGTTTGCAGAATGTCAAAGAAAAAAAAATGGGGGAACAAAAACCTCAAATGTGGAACTTCAATTAATTTAAAGCCCCCACCCATCCATCAGCTGCACCAATCAGTCAAGAATAAATCCGCGGCAGATCTAATTACGGTGCCGTCTCCGAAGACCCCGGCTGCCGCGAAGCCAATCTTCAACTCCTTGTTTGAACAGGCTGATGAACTAAGGGACTCGATGGATATCAAGTCATTTTGTTTAATTTATAAATGGATTTTCCCCTAATACTTAAATTATCATCAGCATGAGAGAGTGAGTGAGAGAAGGGGGAGGGAGACCACAGTGAAAAGCATTTGGAAGGTAAAAAGACTTGAACATGTGGTGCAGGAGAGGATGGAGGGATAAATGGATGGAGGAGACAAGGCAAAGAATCTCAATGAGGAATGTGTCCTTTCCCAGTTTAGAGCACTGATGGCTCTACAGTGTGTTGAATCAATTTATTCAAACATTCAACAAACGATAGAAGATGGCATCAAGGTTAGCGAACGCTAGTGAGAAATGGGTTGTAACCAAGGAGAAGCCTCCAGACTGAAAAATTAATACAGAAGTACCAAAAGCTGCAGTTCCTCTGACTGACACTGTGAGGCGGGTCCAAAAGGGAAGCAACCCCCATGGACTCCAACGCTTAAATGACCAACTTAACAAGATTACAAACACACGTTTACAGTCTTGAGCTGCCACTTTTTCCTGGGATGCCGCCCCTTGGCAACAAGATTCTGACTTCCTGTCTCAAACATCCAGACGTGAGACCCTTTAGATATTCCACCAAGGCTAACGCTTCCAGCTCAGTCTGCCACCTACAATTCGACTGACATATTAAGCCATTTAAATGCTCCTTAATGCCATTTCAATTCCGTTCAATAAGTCTGTTTAAGTCGCCACTTGAATTTCATCCAGCTTCAACGTTGTTTCTGGAAAAATCAAATGCAAAAGCGTTATCTGCAAACTTTTCAAGAGGATATGGAGGCATTCTGGGTCAAAAGTACTGAGTTGTCAGTGTTAGTCAAAGTCATTGCAATTCTCCTTTGGTTTTATCAAAGTCAGTCATGAATCTCTTAGAAAGGACAGCCTGTTGTAAGTTTCATTTTTCGAGTCCCTTGTACTCATATGGATGACTTAACTTTGATGTCTACGTACTTCACAGCTGTCATAACTTGCCTTCTGTTTTAACCTTTGTTACCTCTGTTCTTAGCTTGAAGATCTTTGCTAAAAATGCCCTGGAAGACAAATGAAAGTATCCCAATTTAATGCCACGTTCCCTTGTTTACCTACCTGGTTCTGGGGTTTCGGAGTGTGACGATGAAGAAGCTGAAGATGCCCCGTCTTCGTTGACTGCTCCCTGGGATAGAGACATCCCTCGGCCCGGAGGGAGCTTCATACCGAGCTGCTCTGCCATCTCCACATGATCGCCGGGGTGGATGTAGTCAAACACACTGCTACCAGTGAGCTCCACCTGCAGAAATAATGGCACTATTAAAAATCATCCTCTTTGTCCCACAAACCACTTTCCTGTTTCTGAAAAACACTGTTCACTCGAATTTCAAACATGGCCCCGACGGAGATGAAACTGTTGCTGGTTTATGGAGAGTCTGCAAATTGTTAATTGCTGACATCCTGTTCTTTAGGGTGTCATTTTCATCTTTTCTTGCTGACCTTTCTTCTTCCTCCTCCTATTCTAAAGCTTATTGTTTTCTCTTTCTCCTCCAACCTTCACTCCATGGCTATATTTTAATCTATATTTCCCTGAAAAGGCAAAAAGCACTGAACATGCATTGAAAGTCTGTTGTAGATGGAGTTACTGAGCAAGTAGAGAAAGGAAGCAATTAGGGGTCTCACTTAATATGAAAATCTCTTGGAAAAGCCAAATGGATCAGTTTGCTGCAAAAATATTCAGGCCTAATGATTAGTATTTATTAATTAGTACTCTTTGCTTTTTATTTTCTTTTCTATCCATTGTATTTCATTGGTAAGGGACCCTATTAAGTAAATGTGGTACCATTTGAGATGCTGTACCAGAGTTAGGTCATTTTCATCTGCAGTCCCTCTGCAGATTATCATTAAAATACAGACAAGGCAACAAACATTATAGTAAATTACATTTCATAGCACATCACACACACAATCACATGCACACCATGCCAGCACCAAGTAAACAGCTGCTAGTGTTGCTCCACTGAAATGCTCTGTAGTTTGTTGAAAACACAACTTTAAGTAAATTTAATAGATAGTATACAACAAACTACATTGGCCAACACAAAGTGCTGTTTAATTTAATAAAATAATCATGACTTTTTTTTTTAAAAGAGCCAAAATTGTTTCTTTTTATACAAGAAATGATTGGCTTTAATTATTATTATTTTTTGTTGTTGTTAAGTGGAATATATGTGAGTACTGATGTTACAGTTTACCTAAAAACAGAGTTGGGAGTAGCATGTAACAAAACAGGTTCATAAATTATTAAATAAATGCATAATAAAGGAAATAAGTTCTTGAGGAAAGCCATGTAAGCATGTAGTTACCAATCAAAATGCATTTGATTTAAAAAAAAAATGTATTACTGTCTGTCTTAAGTGTTCTTTCTAGGAACGATTACTTCAGCTTATATGTTAAATATTATGTACACAGTTTGTTAGTTCAGGCAAGTAAAAAAAAACCCAGGCAAGCGCAGCCACAAGCCTAGCAGATTACTGCCCCGATCAGCTGGTGGATGAATTTGGCAAATCTATTAATTTAGCCGACTCACATGCAGTTGCTGCACACCTGCAAGGTGCTCTGCAACCCATCTCCACCTGCACTGTGTCTGACTATTCAGCGTCACATCTGTTGTCATTAATGCTTGCTTTGCTCTGGGCTGGGGGGGTCCTTGCTACCCTCCCCATTTCAAGCTTTCCATTTAGTAACAGAACAAAGCCAGAGCCATGCCACCAAGTATAAATTACTGCAAATGGAAAGAGTTCTCGGCAGCAGCACTGCTACCTCACAGCAAGAAGGCCGGGGCCTTTCTGTGTGGAGTTCGCATGTTCTCCCCGTGTTTGCGTGTGCAGAAATGTCATCCTTTGGTAATATTTGTGGACCGCAGTGGCCCACAAAGCCAGTAAAATATGAGTGGAACGCCATCAAGAGTAGGATAGCTTAGAAGCTTAGATTCATTTGACAGAATGGGCTCAAAATTTGAATATTGTTTTTGATTGGTTCTCCTTTTAAAATTGCACCACCTCTAGCACGCCAATCAAATCAATGCATATTGAGTAAGAAAGTTATACCAGTTATTACGTTTCTAACAGGCAAACTAACACCTCCACCCCTCTCTCTTTCATCCCGTCTCTCCTGCTCGTTCTCCTCCTCTCATCCTGCTTCTCTAATCCGTCCCTTGTCAGCCGTGGAGAATCAGCAGCATTTTGTCTTTCTTATGGAAATGGAATAAATAAGCTCCCTCTTATTAAATAAATACAGAGTCCCTTCACCTTAAAGACTCTCATTAGTGGCGATGGAAGCGGATTTGTCTTCGTTAATTGGGGATGAGACGAGCAAGCGCCGTCTAAAAACCACAGCGTTACGCTACACACAAACACACATGCACACACAGTGGTGCTTACAAAGGAAAAACACACACCTTGCACAAACAGATTCATGTCAAGGTTAGAAATGCGCAAACACTTTTTTTGTGTAACACACATGCACGCACACACACACGCGTAATTAGGTACAGAAGTTTCAAAGGTGCGATGGTTGTGTTCTGCCATTTATCGTGTGCGTATTCATTTGTAGCATATCAAAAAGATTGCGCACATTTATTTCCACATGCTAATCTGGTTATGTATGTTTGTGTGTGTGTGTTCAGGTTTTTTTGGGGGTCCACTGGGACAAAGGGGATTACATGGGTGTAATCCCTTTAATAAGAAATCCCTTTAAGGCAATTTAGTCCCCTCATAAAGTCTCATCTGGAGCAGAAAGTGATGATTAAGAAATGAGGCTGATCACTGAATAACATACACACACACATTCAGACCCTGGTGCACCATGGGAGTTAGTGTTCATGTTTACACATTACAGTGCTAATTGGATCTACATTGTTCTTCCTTGCAATAACACGCTGACTTTTAATCAATTAAAACTTGGCATAACTATTTTACATAAAGTCACTGGTGGAGCTAATTACACAGAGGAAACAATGTAGAAAAGAAATTAGACATTCTGACACTTGCTGCAACAACACTTTAAAATAATTATCATGCAGCAGACCGAGAAATAACACATTACTGTAGACAAGTATGTGTCAGTTTGAAGCGCAAATTGAGCACAGATACGACATGAGGGTAGTGCGACTTTTTTTTTAACGTAACTAAAATTACGTAATATGTTCAAATATGAGCTAGAACTGTCAGGTGATGTAAGATAATGACATTTCAGTAAAAGCCACGAAATTTAAGTGGAAGTGCCAAAAGCTCCACACACACACACAGGTTGTTGACCCTTCTCAGAAGAAAGCACCGGTAATGCTGCCTGTGGTTTAGGCAAGGGAGCTGCACACATGATGCCCACCTGATGTGGGTAGATGCTAATGTTAACTGCACCGCTCACACACTGGTGGAATCTGGCATCGCGCAGACTTTGTAGTAGGAAGCTGGCAGATCAAAAAAATGGCTAATGGCCTACCTGACTCGTTTGGACATTTAGGTTCTCACCTCTATCAGTGAAGATCATTACGCTAAGAAAAACATTCCAACTAATACAAAATGAAAGAATCCAGGCCAACGCAGAAGCTGAAGGCTCCCACGAATTTTAAACGTATTCACGTGAAACTGATGCACACATTTAAACAATGCCAATTAAAAATGTGGCTTAAGCTATAAGCAGATACTTTTAGTCTACATTAATTATCATGTGAAAGGGCACCAGGAAAGGAAAGTAACATCTGTCTGTATGTTTCTGCCTCAGTGCCACCGTGTCAAAATGCAATATGTTTCCTTGGCGGATAAAGTGACTCCTGATTTAACGCACACAATTTGTGCCAGTTTCTGTTTTTTTTTTTTTTTTTTTTAACCAAAGCTAGTGCTGAAGATGTATGGCAACCTACGTTTTTTAATCAGCTGGGAACCTTGGCAACAGCAACCTCTATACATCAAGTTATCCTTCCAGCTTTCCACATGCAGAGGTTGGCCAAGTGATTTAATACCATTAAACATGTTTTTCTCTTTTACCTAATATCTTGGTTATAAGGGATAGCAAAGTGTGCCCAAATTCAGCATACACAGTAAGTTTCCAGTGTTGAAATCCATCTGGGACATAAAAATGTCCAAGTGGAGTTTGTTTCCAGCTTTGGGAGGATCTGGACCATAGATTTCCACCATACACAAAAACAATAAACAAAGAGAAGGGAAATTTGGCACATTAAAGTTGTCTGGGACTCAAGGTGGGTAAACTATGACAAAAGTGGGCATTTACATTTGTTAAAATGTCCAGTAATGCATCACGTTCAGTCAGCACTGCTCTGTAAAGATGGCAGGGGCAGTCAGAGTTCAGCCCGAGACCTTTATCAAAACAGGCTTCCTCTTTTCCATCTGCCCATTATGCATTATTTGAAAAGGATGGACAACAGATACACGAACATGAAGCACATCCCCTGCATTAAAGCTGGTTCAGGTCACTCAGGCACACACAGGAAAAGCAGGACTTGAAATGGACTGGAAATGACAAAGGAACACATCCGACTTATGTGATTCCACTGGAATAGCGTTCCATCTTCAGGGAATGTTTTAACCTCTCCTTTACCAAAAAACAAAGAAATGATTCAAACCACTGATAAAGAACACGATATTGATATCTGGTGTTAAACAAACTGAGGGATGTGTTGACTGAGTGGTGACCTCAGCGGAAAAAAAACAAAACAAAAAAACTGAAATCAGCACTCCCGTCAGACTCAGTATGAATTTTGACATTGTTTGTCTGCTTTAGATAAAACTTATTAAAGCACAACAGAGACGCTGGCTTTATCGCTTCACTCGCCCTCCCAGACAAGGACATCAAGAGACAAAAGACAATAAGAATGACGGTGATAACCGTGTCAAATGAGCACGGAGTGAGTGAGAAAGTGCTTTGCGAATGAATCCAAATGTTAAGCGAGTGTGTTCGTGCGAATCAAAGCGTGCGTGCGTGTGTGTTTATATTCGTCCTTCCTCATCCTTATCAGTCCCTTCTCCATATTTTAGGACGTGGGTATGTATGATGGAAGAGGCTGCTGTCAGCTGTAATTACTGCAGAGAGACTTGTATGCGCTGCACACTGCCCAGCTGTGTGAAGCCTATATTTAAAACAGAAAACCATAAAGTCCAAGTGGAGGTCTCGGTAAAACACGAGTTTCTCAATCAAATTAGACTTTCCTCAGCTATCAGTTGGTGGTCTAGGATAGAGGTCAGGGTTAGGGGTTATATAAGTGAGTCATAATGCTGAGGTCATGAAGCAAGGAAGCAAAGGGCTGTTTTCCCATAAACTTCTATGCAAGCACACCTCTTTTCTGTTCCCTGCTATTACAAAGAATGCAGTTTTAAGGCACTTCCATTTACAACCTGTTCTCCCGATGTGATGTAATTAATACATCACTTCAAATATGATTATCTCAAGGCTATGTATTTTAAGCTCTCCATGTGTCTTTTTATTAACTGTAGATGGCACATCGAAAGATTAGGGCTAACAGGATCAGAGCATCATTCATGAAAAATGACTGGACTTGTTCATGTTCCATGACGCAGAGCTGCTCCTCCGGCACGATGTGTTCAAGCGGCGTTATTTGATAGTCAAATTTAACTTAAGGGTAACAATGACTGATGCTTTCTTTGCCTCCGTTTTTTTTCCTGCTAAAGCAAAGAAATGACCTTCAGATTCCGATTAAATAAATTAACTAAAATAAAGCTCTAGATCGGTAACATTTCTCTCTCCTTACTAACGAGAACTGATTTCTCCTGTCTTCTCTCTGTCTCTTTAAACCACGCCAAAGTGTCGCCAAAAACAGCATTCACCTCAGCCCGTGTGACAAAACCGAGAGACTTTAAGAGTGAATTACAAAGCCGGTCTAGCCCTCATAACTTTTCACCACCATTAAATAAACCTCCAGCTCAGAGTATGAGAAATAAAAAGAGAAATTTCTTGAGTTTCACTGTGAAAGGCACAGCCATCGCAACCTAAACAACAAACAAAAGACATGAAAACTGAAGCGTTGAATTCCCATTAATCATATTCTCACTCTCTGTATCACATTTTAATTACTATGGCAACATTTTAAAGCCACACACACACACACACACACACAGGCAGGGAGGGAGAGAGAGAGCGAGAGCGAGAAGCACACACACACCTCAAAACAGTAAAAAACCTCTGTGTGACTTTGTAAAGTACTAATCAAATAAATTGATGTTGGCTCGCAGGGTTCAGAATTAATTACAGCATTAAACATTAGCTAAGTGGGGTAATATTCCAAGTTTGATAGTGCATAATTACTCTGCTGTTAATGATTCATGGGGCGTCGGCCTCTGTTAGAGGCGAGGAGCGAGGAGAAATGATGGACACGAGCTCAAGTGTCAAAAAACTGCAAATTAACTTAATTTCCTCTTTAAACGATAGAAATATTTTAGATTCTTTCTGAAATCTTGGCTTTTTCACTTGGAGCTTTTGAAAATTTTAATTAAGCTTAATAATATAACTTAAACACAGAAACATGAGCGTCAGCAGCAAAAGAGATTAAAAAAAATCAAATGTAATGCTTTAGTAGCTATAAGCAACTTAATAATGTATGAACTATGGAAAAAAAGAGAAACTAAAGCCCATAATATAACAGAGGAAGGTGATAAATACTTATGGACACACACATAAAAAGTAAACCCAGCAATGGGACAGAGATACCATAAAATAATATTTGGCAGCTGCAAAGAATAATAAAATATAAAATTTGCACTTGAATGGATGAAGCAAATGGAATCAGGTGAAAAATGATTCAGTTATTTGAATTATCCTGTTCTAATTTGTCCACTATAAAAAGTCAAGAAACACTGTGCTGTTTTTAGCCTACCACACTTATTTAAACTGGTTGGACTGTGGTTCCTGCAGGAGCTGTGGGACCTTTAAGCTCTCGAAATTCCAGGTTGATTCCAGGTGAAAACTTAGTCTCGATGTTAATTTCTTTCTTTTGTTTTTTTCTTTTTGCACAACTTTTTCTCTTTTCACTTGATCCTTGGTGCCCAAATCTTGATTGTGTATAAAGTTTTTGCACCTCATTTTTGTTTCCATGTGCATTAAGCTATGTGTGCATTTAGTCTGTGTTCAGGAGTGTTTAATATTCATAAGGGCAAGTGTGTTTCAGTGCATAATGTTTATACAGTATGGAGATTAATGTGTGACCACACTAAAAGATCATATGTGTGTATGTGTTTGAGGATAAAGCCAGTCTCAAGCTGGAAGACTTGGTGTGTTATCAGTCAGATGAATGGGGACGACTCTATACAGCACAAACACATACATGCCTGCACACATACACACACCCTCACACGTACACACAGAGCTGATATCCAAGACGCTTTCCTTGTCAACAGCTCAGAGGATGACAAATGAATGGTCTATTATGAACAGAGCCATGCTTTGTGTGTGTGTGTGTGTGTGTGTGTGCGCGCGCGTGTGCGTGTGTGTCAGTCAGGCTCTGATAGATGGTGATTTATTAGGTAAAACAAAACAGAACACTGAAGGCAATCACTTCACTGGGAGAGAGAGTGAGAGAGACAGAGGTGACTATATAGCACGATGAACAGTAAGAGGTGTCACAAAAGAGGAGGCTGTCTTAGTTTTAGAGGTCTAAATAAATTATGGCACATCAGATATTCTCCTTGAAAGTTTGAATGGAAGCATGGTCTTCCACAGAGAGCTGGATTATGTTTAAGCGTGTTGTTTGCAGCATTCATTTTATTAGATTAGTGCAGTGTTTCTCAGACTGTGGGGCGCAGGGTCATGACAGGTGGGGCGGGAACGACCTTGGAGAAAAGTAATGTGGCACAAATGTTAAATATCGGATTAATTCTCACAGCGGGACAGGGAAATTACACTAGCATACATTAGCAGGTAGCGATGGGCAAAATTTTCCAGCGTCCTCTGTACATAGAGCAGCCGTGCCGCTTTGGAATCCAAGGCTTTGGAATCCAAGGCTTTGGAAAACATAAAGTTAGAATTGTGGTCTGATTTTGAATACTTCTTGAACTCGTGCTATGCTTGAATTAAAACACAGTAACATGAAAAAGTCTTGAGCTGCCCCTCATGTCTTTAAATATTTTGCCAGGAAACTGGTGCAACAATTTATTGAAACATGTGCAAACATACAATGAATACAGTACACGAGGCAAACAAAAAAGAGTTCGCATAATTTTAAGAAGCTTGAACATCAATATTTGGGTTACCCTTATTCTTCAACACAGCTGAACTCTATGAGGCATACCATATCATATCATACCAGCTTTGTTTGTAAAGCACTTTAAAACGACCACAGTGGACCAAAGTGCTGTACCGAAGACAAATAAAAGACATAATAAAGAACAACACACAGCGCACACGAGTAAAAGACATAAAGCACGAGAAGCACAACAACCACACAATAAAACAAATCAAACAAAAAGGAAATAAGCAAAATAACATAAAGTCAACATCTCCCAATGTGTCAAAGGCCAAGGGGAAGAGATGGGTTTTACAAAGAGATTTAAAAACAGACAGAGAAGAGGCCTATCTAATGTGCAAAGGCAGATCGGAGTCACAACAGCGAAAGCACGTTCCTGTCCGAGCTCACAGCTGGATTAAGGCATTCTCAGGAGCAGCTGATCAGCTGACCTGAGAGCAGGTGGGTGTATAAGGACGTAGCAGCTCAGAGAGGTAGGGCGGGGACTTTAAAAACAAATACAAATGTTTTTAAAATGAATCCTAAAATGTATGGGCAGCCAGTGGAGTGAGGCTAAAATGGGAGAAATGTGCTCATATTTATACGTGCCACTTAAAAGACGTGCGGCAGCATTTTGGATCACCTGGGAGATGCGCAATGGAGGAACCACTAACTCCCATATAAAATGCATTTCAGTAATCCAGCAGAGCGGTGATAGAGGTGTGGTTTACTGTCTCAAAGTGTTGATTAGAAAGAATTGGGTTTTTTTTGGCCAGCTGCCTCAACTGGAAACAGCTTGATTTAACCACTTGATCGGTCAAGTTTAAGCTTCAGCTGTCCACTTTAACCCCTAGGAGGGCTTGATATACTGGGCAAAGGATCCCACATACCCGGGGAGGGGAGGTCTGAGTGGTGCTATCAAAAAAAAAAAACAAAAAACATAATTTCTGTCTTTTTCTCAGTAAAATTATAAAGCTGAGAGCCATCCAGGCCTTTATGCCATCAAGAGATTTGAGCACCAATCAGAGCACGCATCATTCTTTTTAAAGGGCACATATGATGCTTTTAAATCCTTCCTTTTCATATGTAAATCATACACTTGTAGTCTATAGAAAGTAGAACTGCAATGCTTTGGTCTGAATTCCTCATTATTGTAGCTCCACAAACCCCTCTTTTACACCTTTTTTGACATGCCTCTTAGAGCAGCTCATTTTGGTGCAGTCTCTTTAAATGTGAGATATTTCACGCCCCGCCTCCCTCCAGGTCGTGGAGCGTTCCACTACACCCCTTTCAGCCATTTTTGTAGTTTGATAGCAGCGAGATGATTATCTACAGGCAGGAACAGGAACTTCAAAGAGGCTCTGATGCCGGGGGGGGGCAATGTAAGGAATCGTGTGGGTTAATACACCCAACAACCGAACATTTTGACTTGTCCACTTGCAACTTTGGCATAACCGAACATGGACTACAAAATCACTGCGAGAAAATAATGGCGGAGTTACGAAATTGGTAAGCCGGATGTCCATGTCCTTGTTTAGCAGTTCCACAGCAAATGCTGTGATGTAACAGATAAGAAAACGTAACAGTGCGTAGAGAAAACTGAACAGACTGAAAATTATGACCCAAAAAGAATATAAAGATATCTATGCAGCACCGGGACAGAATGCATTTGAATTTCCTGCACTCCTACACATTCAAAGTACACAACAAAATGTATTTAAGGGCTAAAAAAGTGGATTTTCCATGATATGTCTCCTTTAAGAGGGGTATAAATCTGGCTATCACCCCCTATAACAGTGTAATGAAATGCTGTGATTCCCAAATATGGAGTCAACTGAGAGCAAATAGAGAGAGAAGAGAAGGGGCCCTAAAACTGACTCCTGTGGGACCCCACACAAGAGAGGAGTGGAGGAGGATATACAGTCACTGAGGCTGACAAAGAAAGTTTGATCTGAAAGTAGGATTTGAATCACTCCAGGGCTATGTCCTTGATGCCCACCCACTGCTCCAAATGAGAGAGTAAAATTTAATGATCCACTGTATCAAATGCAGCAGTTACATCTAAAAGTACATGAATAACAGCCACCAGAGTCAGTAGATAAAAATATATATTCTTTAAAAATTCTTAAAAGAGTTGATTCACTGCTGTGTAAGATTTTGAAACCAAATTGGAAAAGCTCCAGAATGCTATGCTCTTCCATTAAATGATCATAAACTATCTTCTCGAGGATTTTAGAAAGAAAGGGTAGTTTGGAGTTATGCCTGTAGTTAGCGAGAACTGTGGGACCTTGAGCAAGTTTTTTAATTCAGAGGTTGAACTATTGCATATTTAACATTTTTCAGGAACACTCCTGAGGACAGACTGCTATTAACAACTGCGAGAACAGAAGGCCCTGCAGTGTGGAAAAAAACTTTAAACAGTTGAGGAAGGACAGCATCATTTGAAGAACCTGAGGGTTTTAAATGACCAACAATCTCCTGCAAAGAGATCAAAGTCACAGGCTCAAAGTTGTCAAAGACAGCAGAGAAGACTTAGGGGTAGTAAGCAGAAGGTGAGATTTTGGCCCCAGTGGAAGTGACACTATCAATAAAAAAGTGAAGAAAGTTTTCACAAACAGCAGGAGAAGGCTCGATATAGACAGTCTGCAGATCCAAGTCAAAAGTCTTAAACAAACACAAGGCTTGTGACAGGTTGGCTTATCAGACAAATGTTTTCTTTTGCATCGTTCAGTTTGACGACATGAGTCCCTTAACATCTAACGTCCTTCTTCCACCTACACTAAGCTGTACGGCACTCGTGATCATATTTAGGCATAATTTCAGCCAGGAGATCAGAAAAGTCATTCACAAAGTCCTTATTATATTTGGGAGGCTGACAGACTACTGCAAACAACACTGTGCGAGAGCGACCCAGCTCCAACACGCTCAGTTCAAAGCTGGTGAATGAGAATGCTAACGATGGCTGCTTACATTTAAAGAGATTTAAAGATAGTTGCTGTTCCTCCTCCTTTGCCCCGAAATCCACAGGGAGTTAAAATAACAGCAATCATGGGGTAAAAGTCCAGTGAAGGTGTTGGCCTCGCCAACATACAGCTACGTCTCAGTAACACAGAGAAAATCCAGTCCTCAGGATGTGAAGAAATCCTCTAAGAAGTTTTGTTTGCTGATGATCTAGCATTTACCAGGCCAATCCTGGCAGGAAACGACGAATCGGCGTTTTTAGCCGTCCAAACCAGCCTTCAACCTCACCAGCCGACTGCTGCATTTACCCCAGCGGCGAGGGTGCTTACCTCAGAGAGGTGAAGCTGGGGTGCAGCAGAGGTGAACTGGGATCCCTGACAGAAGTGGGGGCACAGTTTCATGTCCAGCATGATCCAAGTTCACTAGGTTTTGGCAGAAAGTTGAAGATCTAGCAGTGTTTGGTTGATGCAGATGGTATTGCATAGTTGATCAAATCTTTTTTGCGTTCATAATTCCATCAATTTTGACATGATCCTGAACACCACTGGCTAAAACCATGACAGAGCCTCCATCATGTTTTACAGATGACTGTACACACGGTTGCACCTCTGTCCTGACCTCCTCTGTACATATTGACAGTGGTTTGAACCAAAATTTTCAAATTTGGATTCATCACCTTCAGACCTGCAGTCACTGATTTTCAGTCCAGTTCTTGTGTAATTTGCCATACACGTTTCCCTGCCATCCAACTAAATGGGAAAAAAAAAGATATGTTTATATAATAGGCTGCTAATAACAAAGTGCCTAAAAATAGAACTTAAAATAGGTTTGGTTGTCTGTTACATGAACACCACCAATGTGGCAATAGCAGGTTTGGGATAGACAAAATGCACGAATGTGGAATTTATTCATGTTTCACTTGTGTGAGAGAAAGGACTCTGGTGATGTAATGTTTCCACCATGATAAGAATGAAAGTTGGTAATGCCCTTTTTTTTTTCCTAGTGGGCAGCACGGTGGTTAGCACTGTTGCCTCACAGTGAGAAGGTCTGGGTCTGAATCCCGGGCCTGGGCCTTTCTATGTGGACTTTGCATGTTCTCCCCATGTTTCCGTGGTTTTACTGTGTTTGCCCTGCGACAGGGTGTCGTGTACCCTGCCTCTCACCCTATGACAGCTGGGATGGGCTCCAGCCATTAGCAGACACGTACAAGTTGAGCAGCTTCCACACACTGTATGTTTGGAAGACTCAATTGCACTAAGATCCCATGCTAGCATGAATGCACGATTAAAGATAGGGCAGAGCTTTTCTTTAAATGTGCACACTTTTACCATGGCCTTCCCTCTCTGTGTGTCTTTTGCCATCTCTGTTATTGACATCAACCTAGTGGGATAACAATTTTATTCCATGTGCGTGTCTGTGTGAAGGGAAAACCAGCCCTTTTCAAATCTATGATAAATCACTGGACACTGAGGAGTGTGTGTCTGTGTGTGTTTGAGACTATGTTGGCGTGTGTGTGGGTTTAACCTCCTGAGAGGTACTGAAAATAAGAGATCCTTCACCAAGATCAATACACACACACACACACACACACACCAAGCATCCTCTGCCTCTCTGTCCCAAATCACTAAAGCTTCTTCAACTTGCTGACTTGTTAAACTGGTAGCACACAAACGTGTGTGTGAGTGTTATAATTTGTTATTCATCATCTATCTCTTTTTTTTTCACTCTCTTTTTTTTGACTGACCCTCTCCTGTGGGGAGAGGGTCAGGTGGTGGAGTGATGACTGTAGGTGAGGTGCATTCTGGGTGCTTTGAGGAGTCGCGGGATGGCACACAGACTTAAGACTCAAACACACTATAAGACCAAATCACACACTTAAGCCTGCGGAGAGAGTGGGATATTTTTAACACACACACACACACACATACACACACACACACACACACACACACACACACACACACAGGATTAAATCACTCTTCTGAGTTTCATGTCACTGCATTGGTTCAGTGGAAATTTACAGCCAGACAGCAGGCTTTCCAGGGCCAGACACAGGGGCTCAGAGGACACACACACACACACACATATAAGTTTGTGCTGGCTGCAGGCTCGACCACACACATCATAAGACATTGTTACAGTTGCTACTGGTCACCACTAGAGGGCATCGAGCCACAGGAAAAAAATGCTTTCCCACAAAACAATATTTGTGAGGACAATATTTCATCATGTTTATAAAACAATGTGAAAGATTTTTGAAGTAGACACAGTTGTGTAGTTTATACTTGTACAGTATACGTGGTTGGCCTTTGGACCACATTCCTGAACATTTGTAAGAAAGTCTCCATATGCTGGAGGAAGCATTTAAAATGAAGACAATCATCTCGATTTACAAATTTATACACTCAAAATGTTATTTACTTCATGGTGACAGGTTTGCTTGTGTGTGTGTGTGTGTGTGTGCACAAGACAGGTCTGCCTGTTCTGAGGTGGCGACAGCAGTGATAGAGATGAAAAGAGCTTCAGTTTAATTAAAGATGAAGAGAAATGTGCTCTAAACACAGGCACAGTTTTAAATGCTCTCTTTGAATCTACACATACACATAAAAGACATAATGAAATGCATACCGCATAAGTGATACTGTGTAATGCACACGCTCCGAGGCAAATTCCCAAACATGCTTGATGCCTCGCTGGCTGACAGCTCAGAAACACACACACCCCATTCGACCAATCTTTAACAGCTGACGTAAACGCAAGCATCCATATTTCACAATGAGATAAAAAAAAAAAGAAAGAAGGAAAACGGACTCGTGGTGATTCTGTTTTTTTAACAATATCGACTGACACATTCACTCAGGGAGCGGAATGAATGAGGAAGCGATACACACACACACACACACACACACACACACAGACACACACAAAGCATGGACGTGCTGCGAACATGGATTTAGGGAACCTGCTGATTTGTTTGACTGCCTTCTGTCCTGCTTTCTCTTCCTATCTGTTTTATCACTTTTCATTTCTTTCTCTCTTCCAGCCATATATTTTCCATGCCTCTCGCCCGCTCACAGACTCCACTGTGTTGCTCTGGAGACCCGAAAATCTCTCCTCTGTTCTCCCCAAATCTCACAACAATGGGGGTCTTTGAACGTTTAGAGCGAGTGCCCTAGACACTGATAAGCCCAGTGTCGAACGTCCAAACGCCAAGGCCAATCCCTAACTCCCAGTGCATTATGGGACTCTGATAAGGACACAATGGAGGAGCACTTTTATCGTGTTTTTCATGCTAATACATCCACTGCTGCTTATTCCTTTTATTGAGGAGATTTCATTTGTTTGGTGTGTTAATGACTCGAACAGAGCTTCAGGTGGTGTGTGTGTGCGTGCTTGAGGCTAAATCTCATCCATCCGGCAGAAAGGTCCTCGGGGCGAAATACCCCCCCCCCCCACACACACACACACACTCACACACACACACATGCATACAGTTTAAATAAGCCTTGAGGTTATGTATACTAAGTGTGTGTGTGTGTGTGTGAATCTCGAGGTCACTTTGCTTTATGCACGTGCATGACTTTAACCAAGGCCCTTTTTGTGTGTTTATGTGTGCGTGTGTGTGTGTGTGTGTGTGTGGCATGCAGCCCTACACAGAAGGAAGAAAAAGCAAGACAGCACCAGCATTTTTAAGATTTTTTTTTTATTAAACTACCCCAGTAATATTTCTAACCATCATAACAGAGAAATGATTGTTCATTAAAGACATTTTAATCTTCAGCGCCTGCATATTAATTCTATTTTCCCAATAATTGCCTAAATATATTTAGTTCTGGTCAACAACTGTTGGATGCATTGTCATAAACATGCCTTTTCATGTGGATAAATCACCTAACTCCAGTTTATCAAGTAGACAAGGCAGAACTATCTGAAGATCTGAGGAGTGGTGCAGATATGTGGAAAGGTTTCAACGTTATAATGTCAGGGAGCAATTCTACAAAAATGGTGGCGACTAGGGCACAAACTTTTGGAAACAGTAATAATCCAAATAAGTGTCAACCCGCTGAAATGTTTTCCACCTGAGGCTAGCATTTGTCTTAATGAAGATGGTGTGGAGTAAAATCAGGTACGCAGAGGTGTTACCCTGAGGATACACTGGAGTAACCTTGCTGGTTCTGTTTGCACTGCTATGGCGTCATTTTAGCATCTAGCCACAAGTCCAGCCTTGCAGTGATAACGCTTTCAGCAGTGCTTTAGAGCTTTTTATGGTTCTGTTTTGATAAATTAAAGTGTTTGGTAGAGGTCAGGGTGTAACGTAACAGGACAGATCCACAGCAGAGGTTTCTGGTCATTTGGTTCTCTGTGTTGTTGTACTAAAGGTGATATAGAGCTGCTCCCACAAAACTCAACTGCATTATGAACTGCTTTTTGAAGGACACATATTTACCTGTTGCATCAATCATAGGTGGTGTGCCTTTGTCGTCCTTTGTCATTCTGGCAGCTCAAGAAATGAAGGAGGAGCTTCTAACATTGTTATAGTTTTGAAAGTTGGCTACTGTAAGCAGTATTGGTGCTTAAACCGACCATCCCATGAGTAGAGCCCTGGTCTCCTGAGAGAAGCCCCTGTGACCTGAGCCTATGCCACACAGTCAACCTCATTATCAGTGTTGGTCTTTATAAATGGAAGTTATTTCGTTAGAGAACAAATGAGATCCTTTAAGAGAATGCAATTCAGTTGTATGGAAACATAGATGATAGACATAGAGGATCACTGACGTTTGAGGCACTTTCGACTTGTTTGCTTTGTCAAAATATGCATTTACATATGTAAAAGTGAAGCCGGTGTTAATGTGAATTTGAAAGAAAAACATTTGGGTGAAATGGAAGCAGAGAGAACAGCGGCAAGCAAGCGAGGGCGGGGAGGATCCTCTTTCTCCACTGAGCACTAATATATGAGCCTGCAGCCGTAATAAAAGTATATTTATTATAAATATCCTCCATTCATTTTTCCAGCAGCGTTTACAGCCGGCAGTAAGCAGCCATTTTAATACTGTGGCTCCACTCCCAACATTTCTCAGCTGAAGGACCCTGTTCACATTGAGGGACTGTGTATTTGCGGGAAAAAAGGGGAAATAAAAGTTGCCGTTGCTGCTTTATCATTGACTAAAACAGCTTTGAATAAAGACAGTTCTTGAACAGCTCCTGCAGAGTTCCTCATCATTACTATAAAAACCAAATTCAATACTGGTGCTCAAGGATGTCCTTAATGATGGTTTAGCAAAAATAAAAACATTCCTGTGGGTCTAAAAAGGTCATTAATAATGTATTGAAGAATAATCATTTCTATGTTGTTCTCTTAATGGATTGTTCACGTTTTCACATAATATCAACTATTCGGTTAACCACGCACCTTTTCTCAAGAATTTGCAGAACAGTGCTTCAAATCTCTGCAAAAAGGAGTCTGCAATTAGCATTTACACTATAAATCACTCAATCAATTCATCAATTAATAAGTGCCACTGAACACATCACGAAGGATACATTTAGGTGTGCACTGAACCGAAAAACCTCGTTACACTGCATTTACACCCATCTTTGAATGCAGATTTGATGATGAAGGCCAGGGGTGGGTACTTAATGCTCCCAAAGGGCCACATGAGAAACTGGAACTGTTGTCAATAAAAAATGACCTCACTTCTGCCAAATATTCATTTTATCAGTTTATAAACTGCTACTGGTAAGAGTTGGTTGGTAGATACAAGAAGGCAATGAAAATGTGAACGTTCCTGAACATTTAACATTCCCCAAAACAACTGTGAATAAAATCTGCATGTTGCAAAATTTCAAAGAATTTTAACTTTATATAAAGTGGTACTGCTGTTTTGCTTGGAGTTTAATTACTTCATCTGCAGTTTTCCTGTTCAGTGAGAGGAATCTAGGTTCAGTGTCTAAGGTGGAAATGCAAAGACGGCAGGAGACGCAGAGGACCTGCATCTGGATTTGTTAAACGTCATCACTGTTCACATCTGAAGGAATATCCAAAGAGAACCAACATCTTCTGAACATGGCTCTTTGTGTGTGTGTCTGCCCTGTTACCGCAACACCCTGACCTCTGTGTTAACTGAAGCTCCAGATTTCAGAGTACGGCTTCCTGTGTGTGAATCCCTCCCTGAGTCCTGGCTCTCCCCGAGGTTTCCTGTTAAAAGGGAGTTTTTCCTTCCCACTGTTGTCAAGTGTTTGGTCATAGGGGATCGTCTGATTGTTGGGGTTTTCCCTGTATCATTGCTAGGATCTTTACCTTACAATATAAAGCACCTTGAGGCGACTGCTGTTGTGATTTGGCGCTTTATAAAAATAAAACGGAATTAAATTGAAATTGAATTGAATAAGGACAGGAGAGCGGCGTGCTAAGTTTCTGGCTAACATTAGCAAACTTGGTTAGCAAACTATGCATAAGCTGTACAGGTGCGACACAAAACCACACAGTGAGCAGATAACTGCACCAAAAATCAACAAAAGGCACCAACAGTGCAAACATGGTTGAGAGGTCCAGTCTAGTGACTCTTTCAATAAAAGGAGCCGCACCTCCTAAGCACAACTAAATTCACACAGGTGAGTTTTTTTTAAGTCTCCTAAAAAGATGATAGGAGGGAAAAGAAGGTGTTATAAGGGACTGCATTGGAATCAATATTAATTCAACATCAGCCACACTGATTTAAAAAAAAAAAAAGGAGTGACAGCTTTCACACTGCAGGAGACAAACACTGTGTGTGTGTGTGCACTGCAAATGGCATCATTAAAGCACCTCGAGCATTAAAGATGAGTCACACCATTATCAATACACAGTGAAGAACTAGAGCCGGTGCGCGTGTATACGCGTGTGTTTGTGTGCTTGCAGGCCAGCCTTTTATTTGTCTGTAATTTTCTAGAAATGGGAAAGTGTGTGTTTGTCTGCTACCCACGTATTTTTACTGTTTTCTGTGTGCTCTGCGAAAAAAAAAATGCGTGTGTGTGTGTGTGTGTCTGTGCAAGAGAGAGTCTACAGGGCAATTAATTGAGCAGCGATTTGGAATGCGTCGCTGCAGCCCATTGTGAGCCCCTACAGGGCTTTAAATGCAAACACACAAATACAAAAAGCACACATGCACACACACACACACACACACACACACACACACACACACACACACACACACTGAATTGCTATAATACATAGAAAAACATTGAGCCACGTCACAACACACAAATACACACACACAGTGGTGTTCCCTCAGGATCTCCACATTCAGCTGCTGTGACCTTGACAAGAACAACAGAAACTGCTGCTCCCGCTCTCTCTCCTCTTTAACTTCTATTAATGTTTCTCCTCCTCTGTCTCCTCCTCTGTCTCTCCTCCTCAGTCTCCCTCTCTTTATTCCCCATTTCTTTTTTCTTTCTGTCTTGACTTCTTCATCTCACATTCTCTTTTGCAGTCTGATGCTGTCCCTGTCTTCCAGTCATTCCCTGCATGTTTATCTGTAACCTAGCGGTAAATGATTTAATGTATATTTTCCACTTAGGTCCGCTTAGCTTAGTGCGTCTCCTCCAAAATGTAAGTAACATTTGGGCTATTACTGTAAACTGGACAACAGATGCTACCTAGACCAAACTGCATGCGAGCTGAATGAAAGATGTACACACAGCTACTGTGGAGAACACTGCTGCCTGATCCCACCTGATACAGAAATCAGTTTGGTTACTGCAACCCCCCCAAAAATTTCATAAGCAGAAGAAATTGTATTGATGGTTGACACAGCTTCTGGGTTTGAAGAATTAAACAAATACAAAAGTGCCCGAAACCTGCATTCTTTTGGATGGCATTAGTGCTTTAAACCTGCATTCCTCCTAAAAGCCAGCAGGGGGCAACTCCTCTGGCTTTCGCAAAAAGGGGACCAATACTATACGAGTCTACGGGAACAGCCCTCAGCTTCCATGATCTATGACAGCAAACACTTCCCTTTGAGTTCATGGTCTTTATTACTTGTTTCAGTAATTATGGTTATATTAGAATGAGTAAAGCAGAGTCTGCTTTGGGATGTGCCATGTTTCACAGTCAGATTAGATCAGATAAACAACTAGAAGGACGATTACGCTTCAGAAACTATTGTTGAACTTTGTTAGGCCAGAGCTTTGAAAGACTTGGTAAACAGACTTGAAAGCACAATGCATCACCCTCAAAAGAAGCAGTCTTGTTAATGCGATTGTCTAAACCAGTCGGTTTCAAACTTTTTGTGCCCTAGGCACACTAAGCGCAGGCCAAACTGTATTCATATTTGCACTCTGTGCCATCTGAGCTTAACGGGGTTTAACAGCTGTTCCAGCTCTCAAAAAGTTTACAATTAATTCTTTAATTCTAACAGCAAACAAAAAGAAGCTAAAGACTAATCAGTATTTTATGTTGCAGGAAGTTTTTCCAGCTATGCCATTATGGTTATGGTACTGAAGCCCCTTATATTATTATCTCAATAATTATACTGTAGAAATAATACATAAACATACAGACATACAGAGAAAAACAATCCCAGACTGTTGCTTCAAGTATAGTCCTCGAGTAAATGCACTTGTTTCCTTGCCACCTCTGCAGTAAACACGCACACACAAAGTGCACAGAGCTGACAGCAGCTCCCTGAGTGGAGTTTTCAAGGACTCATCAGCTACTGTGTCTCACCTTTACACATTCATGCTCGCTTCTGCACACACACACACACACACACACAATACCTGATCACAAAGGTACACCCCCCACAGTGTAACATACACACACAGCGCTATCGGCAGAGCAGAGCGAAGTCTCAGGGCTGCGACTCCTCTGTCTGTTCTGTTAGTGAGTTTTAATATTCAAAACCTCTCAGGAAGCCTCCAAACTGAACATGAAACAGCCAGTAAAACACAGCACTTGACATGAACTCAGAGGGGTTTTGCAAAAGCACTTAGCACTTTCAGGACTACGCATAATAATGGCAGCTATGTCCACAAACCTCAAGATAACATTTTTTTTTTCTTAACAGATCTGACTCTTAAAAATGTAACATTTTTCTTTGCGTACATAGCTGGAAGAGTCAGCAGCGTCTCACCTGCATCTCCTTCCATTCACTTAGATGAAGAACTACACAGATACTTTATTATCTGTATTATCTAGTATTAGGTCAGAGCCCCTTTTGCCTTCAGAATTGTCTTAATTCTTCTTGGTTTAGATTCAATAAGATGCCGGAGACATTTGTCAGAGATTTTAGTCCATATTGACATGATAGCATCACGCAGTTGCTGCAGATTTGTCAGCTGCACATCCATGATGGGAATCTCCTGTTCCACAGCATCCCAAAGGCGCTCTGTTGGACTGAATTGGACTGGTGACTATGGAGGCCATTCGAGTACAGTGAAGTCATTGCCATTTTCAAGAAAGCAGTCTAAGATGATTTGAGCTTCATGGGATAGCTTGTTATCATGATGGAAAATGCCAAGGGAAGATGGGTAATGCCTTAGACTTATATAGCACTTTTCATAGTACTCAAAGCAGCAATTCTGTACACCATTCATTCACACCTCAATCATACTTGGTGGTGGTAAGCTACTGATGTAGCCACAGCTGCTCTGCTAATTCGTGCCTACGGCCCCTCCGACCACACAACCACATTCACAATGTGGGTTAACACAATGAGTTGCGAGGTGAGCACATACCCACCGCGCCACTGCCACATTTAAACATTTAAACAGTGCTCAGTAGGTACTAAGAGTAAAGTAAAATATTCCCCTACACTATTACAACACAGTAACCAGCCTGAACCACTGGCAGGATGGAGCCTGGGTTTTGTGTTTTATGCCAAATTCTGGTACCACCCCAATGTCACAGCAGAAATTGAGAGTGATTAGACGAGACAACACTGTTTCAGTCTTCTATAATCCAATTTTGGTGAGCCTGTGTGGATTCTGTCCTCAGAAAGGCTGCTCACTGCATGTTTTCTCAGAGGATCAGCAGTTTCAGAAATACTCACGGCAGCCCGTCTGGCACAAACAACCATGTCATTTTCAAAGTTACTTCCATCGCATTTCTTCTCCTTTCTGATGCTCGTGTTGGACTTCTGTAGGTTGCTTTGACCATGTGATTGGCTGATTAGATATTTATGTTGAACAGCAGTTGAACAGGGCTAGCTAACAAAGTGGCCGTGGTGCGTACTTTCTTTAAATAGTTGATAGCTGAAACAATGTCTGACCACAGGAGATTCAAGCAACTCTTGATTTTACAGCGGCACTTTGATAAGATCATAATTTAGTGCACCATTTTTATTCATTACCATGAACACACACTGAAGTCCAACTCTACCGCTATGTACGCACAAGACACCAAATGCTGACTGAAAATATGCCCCAGCAACTGCAATTTCCTGTTGTTTGTTTGCTTAAAAGTATAGTGCTCAGCTCTTTTGGAGCACAACTGAGAACCCTTTCAAATGAAACATATTCTGAGCTCCTATAAAGCTCCTCAGTACACATATACTGTAGGGTCACTGGTACCTAAAGACCACTGGCTAGATTCAAGTGAACGTTTCGATTTTTAGGAAGTTGAGAAATAATTTCTCCCTTTTATGATCTTTATTTTGATATTGTCGTTTACAATTCTGTTTGCTTGCTTTGGCTTCCTGTTGATTAGAGCTGAGATAGTTTTGTAATTTTTGTATAGTGTAGATATGTTTGTTTATAGCGCATGTCTGCCAAAGTCAACAAAGTAAATATTTAACATTGTCATATTTATAATTTGAATACAATATGGCGCACGATGAAAGATACCCCGATGGCGACACTCTAAAGCACATAAAATTAAAAAATAGTCCTTCCTCCGTCACCGAGGAGAAGCTGAAGTTTCAGGTGATGCGCCATTTCTCACTGACGGCGGTGATAGCTGCCTCTCTGTATCTGCAAAACAACTGGGAGCGGTGGCTGCCGTCGCCTTTTGACTACATTTGATTATGTATGAGTTGTCTATTAGATAGGGATTTAGGGAACATGAGCTATACTGTATATCTGGATATGATCTGAGGACAATCTGTGGGCTTCAAACAGAGAGGGAGATGCCGGCTGACGGAGAGGCTTCACTATCTGAAATGACTGTTTGTTTTCAATTTCACATTCCAGCTGATTTCCTCTGGATTGGGGCACAGAGAGGTTATTACCAACACAGATGAGCCTGCCAGGACTGAAGCAAGTTGGTGTGTGTGTGTGTGTGTGTGTGTGCAGAGTGTTTTATGTGTCATATCACTGAAATGAGGTTCGTGTATGGCTGGAAAACACGCAGCATGTATGGAGTCCTGAACACCAGTGCGAATGCTCCACATGCTCGTTTGAAGTTGTGTAACTGTATATAGGTACTGTGTTGCTAAATATAAGGAGCAAATTCTGCAGTCCTTGGTTGTATATTCAAATGATTTTCTTTATAGAGAAACAGGATTTGCGCGCACTTCATCATTGCTGAGTGTGTGTGTGTGTGTGTGTGTGTGTGTGTGTGCTGGGTTGTGACAGCTCATCACAGATGTTCAAATTAGTTTAACTTTGTCAAAAGCGGCACTAACCTCTGCACGCGCGGCCAATTGCTTTTGACCATCGGCCTGAAAGATGGCCAAAAAATTAATGAGCTGTGTTTTTGAATTTCCAGAAGTTCCCAAAAACAAATTAGCCTGACAGGGCAAAAAAAAATATATTAATGCATCAAAATATCAAGTCAGGCAACAATCTACCGAAACAGTTTAAGCACAAGATGGATCCACAGTGGAACAGATAGAGACCCTTGTTTGTCCACCGTGATGTAAATACACGAACAATCTTGAGAAATGCTAGATCACAAATTTCTGATCTAATTATTTTTAATTAATTACCAGTTTGATCAAATGTCACACTGCCGCTGGCTCTTATCCTGCTAACAATCAAGAGGGACAAAAGCCATGTAGATGTTTAAAACTGTGGGAATTTCGTGGAAGGTCTTAGTCAGTGTGTACAACAAGGTCACACAATCAAAAAAAGAGACTCAATTAAGTACTCAGAAGTGTTGGTATTTAACTTGTGTGCACTGGAAAAACAAACCACCAACAATGTGTCATAATTATCAAACTGCATACATTAATATTCTTATGATAAAAACGGCTCAAATGACAGCTATCAGCTTATTGTTTTGGCTGTGGAAACCTTATTTCACTCTTTAAAAAAATCTGTCCAGCAGCAGAGATACGATCAATTCTTTCAGTGCATGAAAAACAGGATTTTCATCAGTAAGCAGCTCTGCGAACTGCTGCAGATGTGCGGCTTAACAGCTGATTACAGGAATTTGCACGCTGTCGGGAATTGACAGAGACTCCTTTCAGTTTGAACATGTACTAGAAAATGTCATGAGCAACACAAACGCAAATCAGGGTAGTAGGAGGGCAATGCCCCAAAAGTTACCTTTTCCCAAAAATGGTATATGTCTCCACTATAAATTGTTCACGTGTATAATACACCAGACATTTATATTTATACTAGTTATATAGTAACTATAAACTGTAGCCTGAAAAAATTGTTCCTGTAAATAAACCGGCTGTGACAAATTACCTTATTTGCCTGTAGTATGGTTTAAAAATGTAATTAATTTTATTAAAAACAAAAACAAACAAACAAAAAAAAACCCCAGTATGATTTATGTCAGCTATTTATTTTAATTAAGGTTTGTAAATCTTTTTAGGAGCAAAGTTGAAGCACATGAACGTCTGTGTGGG
Source organism: Pterophyllum scalare (assembly GCA_024447675.2). Lineage (NCBI taxonomy): Eukaryota > Metazoa > Chordata > Actinopteri > Cichliformes > Cichlidae > Pterophyllum > Pterophyllum scalare. Next base: position 28,218 of record JAMQGT020008245.1, read on the forward strand.
CAAACCACAGGAGAGGACAGCTACCTTTGAAGCATTAAACTGTGGCTCCAGTGCGGAGGAGGATAAGAGGAAAGGCCTGGAAAAACAAAACACACAAACAAAAAACAAAACAAAAACACAGGCCTAAAATTGTTGTAAGAATGTTCGATTACAATATTTACATTATCATTAAGGGAGGCAGAGGAATAACCTAATGCTAAAGACGCAGCCGAGCCTGCGGCAGCAGAGAGGGGTACGAGGGGGAGAGGGGCGCTGGCTGCTTGAGCAGAAGAGAATTCTTTTACACAAGACTTTTCCGGCATTTATGTTATAGGTAAAATGTTATTGCTATGAAAAAAAATAGGCTGCACGCAATCTGCTCTGCAAAATTAAATTAATATGTTTTCTGATCAATTTACATGTTGTTTTCAGTCTGCTTTCTTCACAAAGATACAACTGCTTATTTTTCAAGGTCAAAAAGGTTTGTGTGAAAGTCAAAAGTGTGAAATGAATGAAATAACTTTTCATCTTTCTACTTCTATTTTTTATTTACATTATGTTTAATTTAAATGTCTGCCAGCTACCTTTAAGACCTTCCCATGAGGCCAGATGTGGCTGAAGGAGCACCATGAAGAGTTCAGCCTAAGGGGTACAAAGAGATCACAGAGTAAGATTTATCAGAATAAATTCTCTTGATGGTCACGAGCTCTGGGTAGCGACCGAAAGAATGAGATCGCGGATACAAGTGGCGGAAATGAGCTTCCTCAGAAGGGTGGCTGGCCTCTCCCTTAGAGACGGGGTGAAGAGTGCAGCCATTTGGGAGGGGCTCAGAGTAGAGCCGCTGCTCCTCCACATCGAAAGAAGCTAGTTGAGGTAGCTCAGGCAACTGACTGGGATGCCTCCTGGGTGAGGTGTTCCGGGCATGTTCTGCTAGAAGGAGGCCCCGGGGCAGACCCAGGATACACCAGAGTAATTATATCTGCACCCACAACCCGGCCCTGGATAATCAGAAGAAATTGAATGGATGGATGGATGGACGGACGGACGGACGGATGGATGAAAATTCTCTTGATTTGAAGTGACAACTTTCTTGTCATTGAAAATGGGACATTGTTTTTCTATTCTACCAGTTGTATTTATACCTGTTTGCAGAAAGGCAGTGTGCTAGGTGTACTTGTGAAGGGACATCAAAACTATTATGTGCAATGAGGAGGACAGCACAGTGACTGGACCCACTGAAAGCTACCAGTGGTTAGTATTTCCCATGCAAGTGCTTTTATTTTCTTCACAATAAAGTAGTTAAAAGTTAGCCCATTAGATGACTTTGGTAAAAGTAGAAGTATTGATTCAACTTCTTTACTCAAGTAAAAGTAAAAAAATGCACAGCCTCTGAAAAGGAATTAAAGTAAGAAAGTAAAAAGTAGCTCTTTAAACTATTTTTCTACCAGCTATTTTTGTGCAAAACTAACTGAAACTCATGCTATATTAATATAATAATGTTAAAAACTGGTAATACAAACATTTTTGACTTTGCCTCATTACCTAAACAGAAACATGTCAGTGGTTAAAGTGGGATTCAGCAGGTGGAGGCACCCTAGGATTGGTTGTAGTGGTTCAGTGGGGGGGGGGGGATCACAACTCTCAATAATTTCTATTGTGAGTTCCAGTAATTTTCTCTGTGTCTGTGTCTAGATCATTTTGAACTTCATGGCAGCAACACGTTGTAATAGGATAACAAAAGGCTGTAAGTAGTAGCAGAGGAGAAACATTTTGCAACTAATTAAGTTAACTGGCAAAAGGTCAGTGAAATGACTGGGCATAAAAGTGCTTCTTAGAGAGGAAAAGTTTCTCAGAAGTAAAGCTGGACTGAGGGGTGCATCAGTGCCTATGGAATTGGAAGCTTGCACATCTAGAAAGGCACCAATCAGTGCTGAAAGGTACTGTGCATATTTGCTTTAAAGCAACCAATGCTCCCAATCAGATGATGCAATTTTCAGGGAAGGCCTTGCATGTTTCAGCAAGACAATGCTAAACCTCATGCTGCATCTAAAAACAGCATGGCTTTTTAGAAGAAGTGTCTGGGAGTCTGGTCCAGAACTGGCCTGCCTGCAGTGCAGACCTTTTACCAACTAAAACCTTTTGGTGCATCATGAAAAGAAAACACAACAATGGCCCAGGGCAGTTGAACAGCTAGAATCCTAGATCCCAATAATGGGAAGCATTCCTCCCTCAAAAGTCCAGCAATTGGTCTCCTCAGTTCCTAAATATTCATGGACTGTTGTTAAACAGTTGATATGTTTTCTGTGTTCTATTGTTAATAAAATATGGGTTACAGTACTTTTAAATTGTTGCATTCTTTTTTTATTTACATACCATAAGGCACATATGTGTTTATTTACAAGAAGGATGTGCTGGATTTCACACAGTGTGTGTTGTGTGTGCTTGAGGTATAATATTTTTGTTGATCTTATAAGTCTGTGTTTCTATATGTGAAACTGTATACGTGTGGTTGTGTGTATGTATAGGTATTTGTGTGCGTCTCCCAGTTAGACAAGTCATTATTCCTGGCTGACAGAGCACTCAGCTCACGGTCCTCTGCTAGGTAATTATTTCTCCTTTAGATAAAGAAAAAAAAAATATATATATCATCTTTAATTTCTCTGCCTTTCCATTGTGTAGACTGTGATTCTTTCCCGGCATGCTGGGTCCACCACCTTGCTAACTGCCTGCTTGCTGCTGGCCGGCTACAACCGTTGAAAGATGATGATGGTAGAGCGGACATTCAGCTGAGGATGAAAGAGCCACCGTGAAATATGATGGTTAAATGGTTCAATGGTACAAGTGTGTGCGGGGATACAGAAACATATGCACATGCACACTTCAGACTTAACCATAAATGTAAATGAAGACTAGAAGGCATTATATGTGGATACAGATACACAGGGTATACTTTAAATGCAAGCTCTCAATAAAGGCATCTTAACACACTTGTTAATGATCAGAATACACGTAAGAAGAGGCTGGAAGGAGAATAGTAAAGTTCCTGTTTGTTCAATGCTTTGATGGGGGTTTTTTTCCATTTAATTAAAAATATATAAATAAGAAAAAACACCACGATCCTGCAAGCACAGGAGCTTTTAGGTGCGTTTTGAGCTTTCTCGCCGAGAAAAAATCCTTAAATTGCTACAGTGATGTTAAAGGGATCTAAAGAGAAACTGACAAAATAAAAATGAGAAAAAAAGATGACTGTGAGATCACGCGTCCTTTTTTTTCATGTACTCAAACTCTGACAAGCAGCTGTTTAAATGATGATGAATCACATCTATGACACACACACACACAGACACACACCATACCCTCTCTACCAAACATCACCTAGACACAGCTTCTAATTTACACCTGATTCATCAGATAACACACATGTGCACACGTGTACACACACACACACACACACACACACACACACACACACACACACACACACACAGAGAGAGCCCTGGTCCCTGATGTGTGCTGCATTTGTTTTATGCCCCATCTGCTCTCTCTCCCTACTGTGCCATTACAGTTAAACTACATCACAGTTCTACGGATGCAGACAGGGGACAAAAAGGACATTCAGCAGCAGCGCTGTTAGAACTAGTTTCACTGAAGTAGCTGCTGAAAATCCAAGAGTCAACTGAAACGTCTTCAGTGATGCCGGGAAAGCAAAACAATACTTTTCCAAATAGAGAAAAAAAAAATAAAAAAAAAAAAAATATATATATATATATATGTGTGTGTGTGTGTGTGTGTGTGTGTGTCTAGCTCTCCTAGAGTAACTGCCTGTCTCCTGGAATCTCCTCCATGCTCTTGAGACTGTGCTGGGAGACACACCAAACCTTCTGGCCATGGCACGCATTGATGTACCATTCTGGAGGAGTGTGGTGTTTATGTCTCTGACCAAACAATTAGAAACAGATTTATAAGGGCTGCCTGAGGGCCTGAAGTTCACTAGTGAGCCCTATGCTCACTGCCCAACACTGTGGAGCCCGATTGGCATTTGCCATAGAATACCAGAATTGGCAACCTTCTTAAGACCATTTCTCTTCTGCGAAAGGGTCTGGAGAAGCCATGGAGGGAGTTAAAGGCACAGAAAAATATAAGAGATATAACTGAGTGGGGAGACGACTTGACACAAATAAAGGGGAAACCAGGCAATCAAGGGAACAGAGCCATAGGCAGACACTGTTCCTGGAGGATGATGGAATTCATACCATTGACTGGCCCCCCACACTTCCCTGACTTAAATCCCATAAAACACCTCTGAAAGTTATGTTTTGGTTTATCCGCTGCCGCCAGGTTGCACCTCAGACTGTCTAGAAGCTCAGTGATGGCCTGGCCCAGATCTACGAGGAGATCCCCCAGGACATCATCTGTCATCTCATTAGGTGCCCCGATGTTGTCAGGCATGCATACAAGGATGTTGGAGCCATACAAAATACTTTTGAGTTGCCACAATAAAATTTTGGCAAAATGGACTAGCCTGCCGTTTGTAGGTTGAAAATTTTCATTTCCATCAAACAATATGGCATCCTTTCATCCCTAACATACTATCCGGTCCATATCAGTATAAATATCTAGCATGATTTTTTTCACATTGAGATCTGATGTATTTTCAAAGTGTCCCTTTAATTTTTTGGAGCAGTGTATATAATACTTGCAGATGTGAACACTGCTCTACGCACCATCCCCACCAGCAATATCACTGAAACTAATGAGCTAATCTACGCCACAGTCACAGGAATCGTAGAAGCACTTGGATATCAGATCAAGGATGCATGTAGAGAAAGCCCCACGTGGAGGTTGGAAGCCAAAATCAGGGAAGCCTGGAAAAATTTCAGTTGGTTAACTCAGGTGCACAAGGGCATCATGAGAGACAGGTCCTGGATGAAAAAGAGGAACTACGAGATGTCCATAATTGAAGCTCTAGGGTATCACCCTACACCAACAGCAAGTAGCTGGTGGACCGAAGAGCAGACCAAAGCAACCTCCCAGAGCAAGAGCCAGGCAACATTGCCAAGGCAGGCATGAAGAGCTGGACAGCACCAGGACCTGACATGATCCACGCCTACTGGCTGAAAAAGCTAGCGGCACTTCATGATTGCCTGACAGCACAAATATGGAGTTGTGACGACAACACTGGAGGCCAACTTTAAGGCAATCGGACAGAAGTTACCAGCAAGTGCGGAATATACCACGGTAATGCCAACCATGACCTCGGGAAGCAGACTTTGTAAAGGTGCTCTGGAGACTACCCACCACACAGTAGAAGGATGTAAGATAAAAGATGGGACCGCATACACTAAAGGTACAACTAAGTAGCTGGGATAGTGTACAGGAATACTGAGAAGACCAGAAGTCCTCAAGTCCCAATGGGAGACACCACCAAAGGTGTTTGAGAACAAAGGTCCTGTGAGACTTCAAGTTCAAAACAGACAAGCAGCTGCTGGCCAACCAACCAGAAATAAAGGTGGTTGAAAAGGAGAAGAATACTGAGGTTGTGATAGACAGCAACATCAGGAAGGAGCTTAATAAATAGAGAAGTACCAGGGACTAAAGTAGCAACTGGAGCAAAAGTGGCCGCAGTGGTAATAGGAGCATTAGGAGTGGTAACCCAGAAGCTTGAAGAGTGACTCCAAACACATCAAAGGTCACTGTCTCGAAGAGTGCATACCTAGAAACAACTAGGACACTGTGCAGAACCTTTAAGCTCACAGGCCTCTGGTAAATGACTTTTAAAAGAAAAGGAACACAAAATACTAATGCCTGTAATCTGGTGCTACTGTATCATAAACTTTCAACAGCTAAGAAAAAGTGAATTTATCTTCCACCCAAGAGAAGGATAACCTACTATTGCTGTGTCTCTCTTCAATGAGAACATATAGAGGAGCTTCTCTATAAACTTATTTAAAGTTTTAACACTCAAATACGTGCTTTTTAAGGTAGCACTGCTATCACCTCTGTGGCAGAAAATGCACCCAGATCTCTGGAAAATCACCTCAGGCCTCTCACAGTCACATCCACTGTGCTTTTCAATTCTTCCTCCATGGGCTATGTGACATTAAAGATTAATGTTTGGGACCAGCGCCTCTTTTTCTCTGGTAAGAAAGTGAAAATGTTCACTAACACTAATAATAGGTCACCTACAGCTGACCAGAAATCAAACATTCTGTTATCTGTTCTCCTGGAACTGGCTGATATGATTTGAAAACGCGTACCTCTGGATTATCTTATTGCAGAAAAATAGGAAACAGCAACCTCCAGTCCAATAGGGGTGTGGTCACTCAGGCTGAGATAGCTTTTTTTTAATAAATACTAGAACTCGTTTATCAATACAGTGAGCAGTTCCCCCTCACTGCTCTTTATTTCTTTATATTTATCACCACTGTTCTTTTTGCACAATAAAAAAATGTGACATTTGGGGGTGGAATACCAAAGGGTTGCTAAGTACTGGGGGCGGAAAGAACAAGTTGAATAGATGTGATGCGTTATTCTAAAGTGTCCACTGGTGAAATGGGGGATTTGGGCCATGATATTCAAACCAGAGGATGCAAGATTGAGAGAAAGACAGACACACAGACACCACCTCCCACAGTGATGTGAGAGGCAGACTTTTTAAAAAATATATCTATGTTCTAATATGCTGAAAATAAAACAGAAATATCACATTATACCATCATATTTGTCATCAACATAGTTGTCCAATCTTCAGAGTTGAAGAAAAACCTGTTGTGTCTTTCCCCTCTCTATCTGCAGGCCATACAGGGCTAATATGACCTGAGAAGGCCAGTGATTTGCAGTAATTGCAGAGACCGTTTCTCTTCTGTGATTTTAATTCACACTTCAGGCACAAATTACCTCATGGCTGCAGACAGCTTATCTGATAACACTAATCCTGGACCAATCAAACTCCTGACAATTGTGAGCAGTAATTCTATTTTCACGTCTGAGTTCTTAAACCATTTTTTTTCCCCTTTGAGACAGGAGATTTCTGTCTACTTCCTCTCATGAAAGAAAAAGTCTGAAGAGAGGAGCTTTTGAAACATTTTTAGTGACAACTGTGGTTTTCTTAAGCTGGGCAAAAATAAGCTTATTACACCTATCGAGTTGTTGGTGATTATTTCATTATCAACAGAATGCATTTCAGAAAAATCACGAAGCTGAGCAAAAATTCATTGGTGACATGATTCCACAGGGTCTCAGGAGTGGCTTTAAGTTTGGAGGTTTGATCTGTATTTTATATATTTATTAATATTTTTAACACTGCAATTTTGAAAAACAAGAAGCTAACCTGAATATAATGAACTGAAGTTTAAGATATTGGCAACTCCACTCACATTCACTGAGCTGAGCCCTTGAACGCTGACTACTGGGAGGGTGCAGAGAAGTCGATTTCTCATTGAGAAAAGTTTAGTGGGCACTTTTTTAGCATTAATCCATGAACTACAGATGAAATTTAGAGTAAAAACTCCTCCAATTACTTGCATCTGGTTGTAAAGTTTTTCAGCTCCCCCCTGGACAGTTAGAGGACACTTTTTAATGAAAATTCAAACATGATGAGAAGGACTGAGGAATCATTAGGATAAACATAGGTGATTGATGGTTTGTGATATTTTTAGTTTTGGATCCTGCCAAGAACAGTCAGTGTTGGAGAAGAAATCAGCTGAATTTGTAAAATATTTTAGAAAAAAAATATTTTATATAATGTGATTTGGCAGTGTTTTACTACAACAGACAAAAGAGAGGTGTTGAATCAAAGACAATCAGTGCCAGTGAAATAAAGACAGGGTAAGACAAAAAGAGGTGATATTAAATAAAGCTGAAGGATAAAAAATTAGAACAAGATGTTAAGAAAGAAGTAGAAATAATATGATGATATGAAATTAATGGAGAGTTATTTAATGGACTAAATCAATTGTTGATTGAAGAGGTGATGGGATCATTTAACAGGGACAGCTGTGCATGCTGGGACACTGATGGAGGACTCACCGCACTCCATCGTAGAGGAGAGATGCCTCAGACGTCATACATTGTTGTGATGTGTTCAGGGCCTGTTGAAAACATTAGTTCTAATGGTACTTGTAATAAATGTAGCTTGTTTGTAGCTTTGGAGGCCAGGTTCCCCCCTGTTAAAAATAATCCCATGACTAGCTGCCCTTGGAAGTCCTTGATTAGCTGATTAGCTGTCCCCAGCAAGTCTTCCCAAACAGCTGGGAAATCAGGCCTGTGAAGAAGCAGTGTCATCAGAAACAGGAACCCCTGGACATCACCAACCCGCTTACATTTCACATGACAATTTTCCCCACTCTGCGACACACCCAACGAAGAAAAGACTGTTGGTTACTGATGATGCTATTCTTAGAAACATGAAGATAGAGACCCCAGTGAACATAGACAAATGTATTTGAATGACCACAGCAGGCGACACTTAAGCAAATTTGAAACTGCCAGCTAAGGATAAGCATAGATTTGGTAAGATCAGTGTTCATTAAAGTTAATATGGAGTTGTTGTGTAATTTTGCTGAAACGATGTCCAACTCTGTAGTTCTCTCTGGTCCCCTCCCCAGTCTGACCAGTGAATGTATCGCCTCATACCATCCTTCAACTGCTGGCTGTCTAGATGGTGTCCAGAAAACAATGTGGGCTTTATAGATAATTGCTAGGATGGAGCAGCTCTTATTTCTAGAACTCTGGCTGAATATATTCACCCCTCTAAAGCATGCCTATCAGACCAGGGAGCAGAGCTGCTGTCTCACATGCTTCTGTGCCGTTTCCCTCCTCCTATCATTCTCCCAAAACCCCATTCCCCATTAAGACTGTGTCTGCACCACCACCAAAAAACAAACCAAAAACCAGCCAAAAAAAAAATGATTTAAGTATAAAAACTCACAAAGAAAGAACAATATAACAGCCTAAAATTGCACCAAAGAGTAAATCGACTCTCTCTCTCTTCTAAGTCCCTGTTAGAAAAAGTTTAATAATTGATCAGCATATTGATTTATCCTGCCTTACAGAGACCTGGTTACAGGAGGATGAATATGTTAGTTTAAATGAATCAACACCCCTGAGTCACATTAACTGTCAGAATCCTCGAAGCACAGGCCAAGGAGGAGTGGTTGCAATCTTTCACTCTAGCTTATCAATCAACCAAAGACTCAGACACAGTTTTAATTCATTTGAAAGCCCAACTCTTAGCCTTGTCCACCCTAATTGGAAAAGTCAAAAAACAACTTTAGTTATCTATCATCCTCCTGGCCCTTACAGAGTTTCTATCTGATTTCTCCGACTTTTTTTTAAAATCTGATTTAGTGCTCAGTCCTGATAAAATAATTATCGTAGGTGATTTTTAACCCCGTAAAGCCTGAACTGTTATGGAGTTTTGTGGGTTTGTGATTTGACTTTGGTTTTGAGAAGTGATTTATGTTCATGGTTTTCTGTTGAGAGTGTTTGTATTTCCTGGTACTTATGAGTTTTATTATCTTCTGACACCTGATATAGGTTCCTTATTTGTTTTGTTATTTGGGCCCATAGACTTTTGTTTTGCTTGTAGATTTCTTTTGGTTTATTCCCTCCCTGAGTATTCCTGCCTCCCTTGTGTTTCTATGTCTGGTTTTGCCTCTGTCTCTGTGTTTTGTTGTTTCATCCTTGTGTGTTAACTTAGTAGTATTGCTTTTGTGTTTAGTTCTTTATTCTTAATATCTTGTTTAGTTTTCTCTAGGTGTTCTTAGTTTTAGTTACCTGGGTTCTGCTCTTGGTTATAGTTTGTTTGCATTCTTGGGTTTTCTTAGATTTTGTCTTCCTTGGCTGTCTTGTATCTATTTGTAATGATTGTGTTTAGTTTATCCTTGCCCTCCCTGTGTTCATGTTAAGTCTCCATCTGTATAACATGACCTTGTTAGCTACTTCTTGTCTTATTTTGATAGTCTCTCGTCGCTCGAGTTTTGTATTTAGTTCTACTTCCCTTGTCTTGTTTCCCCAAAGAGTCTCAGCTGCGCTCCCACCTGTTTCCTCTTCCCTCATTACCCTGTGTGTATATTGTCTCAGTCTCCTGGTCCTTTGTCACATCCGTCCTCTTGCTTTGTGCTCTCCTTGTTCTGTGGTTTTCCCAATAGTCCTAGTTTCCATTTTGTTTTGTTCCTGTCTTGTTCTATGTATCTTTGTATCCTCCTGAGGCTGAGAGAATTCAGCACTGGATGTAATGTAATGTAATAATTGCCAGTTTGTTTGTTTTTTCAAAACTGGAGTGTTTAATGAACCTTCTGACAAATAACAATAATAATAAATTAAATATCAATTTGCATATATGAGTTTTCATTTGTATCATAGTTGTTACATCCAGCATTTTGTGCAATTTATTGCTTAAAAATGGGGGACTCACACTGATGATGTGGAGGTCTCAAAACTCACAAAAAAAAAAAATCATGTATCAAAAATGATACACTTTGGCATCACAGGGTTAACATCCATGTGGACGCTGAAAATGCCTCAGCACTGCGTTGATTTCATTATTAGACTCAACTGCTTTCTCTCAAAATGTAAATGAGCCCACCCACCACTTTAATTACACTCTGGATCACGTTCTGACATATGGCACAGAAAATGAACATTTAACAGTATTCCCTGAAAACCCTCTTTTGTCAGATTATTTCTTAATATTTACATTTACAATAATGGATTACATAGCAGTGAGGAATAAATTTCATTACAGTAGAGCCTTTCTGACAGTGGTGTTACTAAGTTTAAGGAAGTGATTCTTCACTGTTATCTGCCAATACAATGCAGAGCAGCTACCTAAACTTTACTCCCAAAGTGTTACATCCTCACTGCCTATGACCATAGACAATGTGACTCCTCTGAAAGAGAGGGCAACAATTTCGGATAAGATTGACACCCTGGTATAATTCACAAGCATGCCCATTAAAGCAGATAACCTCAAAGCTGGAGAGGAAATGGCTTTGCACTCATTCACAAGATCTTCAATTGGCATGGAAAAATAGTTTATTATATATCTATCTATCTCTCTCTCTATATATATATATGTATATAAAGTCCCCTGTAAAGCTAGGACATCTTATTATCACATAAAGAGTTTGTTTGGCTGACAGAGTCAGAGCTCTGTTGAGCCAACTATTTAAAGTAAAACTTCCCTTAACTTCAACAAGCAATGAATTCATGAAATTCTTCACAAAGAAACTTTAACCATTAGAGAAAAAATATTCACATTTGTCCCACGGACATATCATTAAAGCAAATTTAATAACTGTTGATATTTACTGAGCCTCTTTCCTATTAATTTTATTTTGTTAACTTCAATAATTTGTTCCTCTAAGCCAGTGGTTCCCAAAGTGTGGGCAGCGGCCCACCACAGTAATAAATTCAATTTGAAATTGCTCACGCTCAAGTATGCATAGTTACAGGGCTGTGTTTGTACAGGCAGTTCCTGTGAGCCAAAAGCTCCGACTTCAGACAACTCTAAACACTCTCTACCCTTGGCTCTGCACGGTGTCAGAGAAAGGATATCCTTAGGATGGTCTTCTCAAGCACACAGCTCTGGCTCTGAGCACAGAAGTCCCACATACTTAATGTGCAAACCTGTGAGAAGGGCAGAAAGTTGGCTAACAGGGAGGGGGAAAGAGGCTAAAATGGTTTGCTGAAGATGGTGGACAAACTAAGAGACTGTGGTACAAGATAAACCCCTATTATATGATTGTACATTATGTGAAGCTGTAGCTGAGTGTGAGACTAAAAATATAGGGTTAGGGTTAATAGGTCCCCTGTAAAAGTAATTCAGTGTACTGTTTAGAGTAGTGGAAACATGACTCTCTGTGTGTGTGTGTGTGACATTTTAAGACTTTCTTATTTTAGGTTTTTCTGGGGGCCTAAAAGCGCTGTTACAGTACAATCTCTCTGTGTGATTATGGGGCCCACTGAAAACCGTGAGGTGTTACACTCCTCCCGTCTCTGCCCATGTTCTCCATTAAAAACTCCATTGATTGATCCATGCACACACATGCACATACATTTACACGCACACACATTCGTGCACACAGAGAGGCGCTAAAGGCCATGATAATCAGTAACAGAGTTAATATGTTGCACCCTTTTTCATCGACAGAAAAACCTGGTTGGAGCCTTAGTTGACATTTATCCCTTAGTTACGAAGCACTCCCTACACCTGTCTGTCTTTCAGTATGTTTTCCTGTCTCTATGTGGTTGTTGTTTCTTAAGGTTTTCTTTTTGGGTTTGGGTTAGGCATGTAGTGCGTAATATGTAGATTACTCTGAGTTACATTTTTCATATTGATAGAGACGTTTTCAACTACTGTGGTTAAGTTATTTTAATACTAAAGACCCAAATACTAAATTTAAACAAGAAAACACAACACCCTAGATTAGACTCTTAATAATGAGAAACCAGCTTTAAAATTATATGAACAAAAACTAGTCCACCACACTTATTGCCTTAAATTTAGCATTTTAATTTACTGAATTTGTACATTTTCTTGTCATCTCATAGAACATCAGAGAAAGATTTTGTTTTTGAACAAAAATTTAAAGCATTCTGTTAAAGAAGAAATAAATGAGTGAAATTAAAAAAAAAAAAAATCTGAACTAAAAGCCTGCCCTAAAAATAAAGCAAAATTTTAAAAAGAAATTTGATGTGTCAGGTATTATTTAGAGAGCTGCAACCAAACGGAAATCATTTTTCATTAAATTTTTATCAGCTGTTCATAATGCAGAGCCAGTGAGCTGAAGCAAAAATGGCAAAGCAGCTAAATAATGATTACAATTAAACAGCGTTATCACGCCCCTTATAACGAGTCTGCACCGAAAAAAAGCACAGACGACACATTCAGCTAATCTTCCTCTGATGGTGAATTCATTATAGATAGAAGTGAACCATAATGACATTTATGATTTAAATATGACCAGCTCCCTGACTCTGAATAAAAATGAGCTTTTTCATCATGTGTACCTGGAGCACCCGGAAGACTGAAGGTGAAGAGAATCACAAAAGTTTCAGTGGAAATGTCTATTGAATTAAAAAAAAACAAGCATATTATTCATATATATATATATATATATATATATATATATATATAAAAGGCTGGGTTACAGATTCTGTGTTTGATCAACTAATCAACAATATGGATGGCTTAATTGCTGAAAGTGAAATTTATTTAGTGATTTTTTTATCCTTTAATAGCATTTTTTTAAATCCAGTTTTGACTTATTGGCGCAAATTTGACCCACAAAGTGGTTTTAAAGGTGAAACTTTAAATTTTACCTGATTGGATATACAGTTTCTGAAGTTTCGGAGACCGTAATACATAATCTGCTTGTGCACTGCTGCTTTTTTTTTTTACTTGTGCCTCGCACACAAAGATTGCCTGGGTTCAGATCCTCTAATCAAGTTGACTGATTTGTTTGACAGAGTGACATGAAATGGCAACTTTATTAATTGGTTGAGAAACCATGCCACAAGAGTATAAGCAATTAGCCAATCAGCACCATGGGCAGGACTGTTGCCCTTGACCTGTTGTTAAACATTATCAAGCTGTTTTTTGGGCCATGTATTTCTTAAATCATACCAGTTGGCATGGTAACACTTTTCTGTTATTAAATTAAAATGAATTTAGCTTTACACGCACAGCCTGCTGGTACATAGCCTGTGCAGTGTCTGATTAACCCTCTGTATCCCATAACGGCCACGGCTAGCTGCTCTGCAGGTCCCCATAATGACCACAGCCATCAGTTATGGCTGATTACGGTATTACTGAGATGAGTTATTGAGGATATCCTGACGTTTCCTGTCAGTAAGCACTGGTGTTTTGGTCGCTATTAGCCGCTGTTAGCCAGTGTTGATGAAATTTCCAAACATTGTCAGACTTGGGCATAAACTCTCCCATGATGTGAGAATGTAGTCAAGCATTATATCATTACATCAGCAGGAAAGTGTTTTAGGACACTCAAGCCTAACATTAGCTTACATAATGTTCGCCTACAGTCAGCTGTTGCTGTTAAAGCCAGCTTGTCGTCTGCTGTCTGGAGACGGGGGTCACGTGTCTAATCTGCTGACAAGTACAGTAACTGGAATAAATAAGCACGCTTATGTAGATTTCCTTATATTAGAGCCCTGCCTCCAGGGATGAGGAGGAAGAAGATGAGGTGGAGATAAGCAGTGGAGGAGGAGGAGGCAGATGAAGAAGAGGCGAAAGAGATGATGAAAATGAAACAAAGCTTAAATGGTCATACATAGTTTGAAAGAGCTAATCTTTAAATAAAAGCTAAATTATAATTTACATTTTCCAGTAGTTTTTAGATACATTTAGGTGTTTAGGGAGTTCACCAGAGTTCCCCTTTCTTTCCAAATTCTCAGGAAACTGGAACGTTCTAATAGAATTTTATTGGTGTGCAGAGGTTAAGCTGTCCTGCCTCCTCTACAATCTACCCAGGCAGCTCACCTCACCTGAACAAAACACATCATTTCCACTAGTGAGAATGCACCTGAAGCAGATTGTATCCTGTTGTATGCTACATGTGAGAAAGATTAACTTTGGACAATTCTCTTGACATCGTCCAAAGTTCACGTGGGAAAAAGGCTGTTGTCTGAAGTTCCTGCAAAGGGGCCGGTAATGACACTGCTGCTGTTTCTATTTGTTTAACAGCTCATGCTCTCCAGTGTTTCATCTCTGTGCAACACTTCTGATATTTGCCTCTCTCACCCTCTTTTCTTCTCTCTCATCGTGTAATCCTCCCTCTCTGTTTCCTATCTCCCCTCTCTCTCTCTTTTAACATCTTCCTCTCAGCTCCATCTCCTTCTCATTACAGATCCATTTCTCTCTCTTTATATGTCTTTTTCCCTGGTACCGCTCTCTCTGCCGCTGCTGCTGTCTGTCCTAATCTCTCTCACCCCTTCCACACTCTCTCTTGTCGTTCCCCTTTTCTTCTAAGCCCCTTCCTCCCACCCTCCGTCTCTCATCTCCCTCTCATCCTCCTCAGTGTAATGCAGGATAAAGACACAGGGATCACATATGGCCGAGTGGTAATGGCGTTGCGCTACTTAAATCCACTCATTTAAGTGCAAATCAGTGTCATTCTGGAGCTGCCGAGCAGATGCTAGGCCATGTCAGCATAACTCGATGTGACCACCGCTGGCTTCAGGTGTGTGTGTACGCGTGCTTAGTAACCCCCTATGGATTGCGATAAAAGTACCTGCTCCTTAAATGCAGAAAACAGATAAATTGATAGGCGATTATGGCGAGGGGATTTGTGCACATGGTTCTGTTTTAAAGAGGTGTTATGTGCATTTGTAGCAGGGACATTTGGCACAATGTATTTCATGTTCTGAAAAAAAGAAAAAGCTGTAATATATTAACAAAAGCACAAAATCCTAAAATCAAAATAAAAGCACAGAATATTAAATGTTCTGGTTTAAGGACTGGGTAAGGATTATATATATATTTTTAAATGCATTGTTGTTGCCTAATTTATGTCAGTAAACACATTTTTTTTTTAAATTCCCCCTGACAAAATATTTCAATTTCAAATACAGAAATATGACTGCAAGGTAACAGGTACCTTCAACTACAGCAAATAATACTTTAGTGGTGATTGTTATGAGTGACAAAGGACAACACCAAAGGCAATACACAAGAAACATAATTGTAAACTGTCAATATCCATGTGAGAGTAAAATATTTGAAAACACATTTTTGTGAGGCGTACGCTGAACATGACATTTTTTTATGGTCCAGTATTAGTTCAGGATTCTTTTCTTTTTAATGAATTCATCACTTCATCCCCTCTTTTCTCCTCATGTTTTTCTTCCAATGATCTTCCTGATCGCCATCTTTCCTTCCTCAGTTTTCATTTGTTTCTTCCCTTTTTCTTCACCCCTGTCCTCCTCCCTCGTCATCCCTGCGGCTCTCATGCTTCCTGCTCTCAAACTTTTGCTCTTTCCTTCTCCTCCCAACAATCCTCCCCTTTTTCTTTTATCTTTTATTTTCCATGTCTACAAATATCATTTACCGTCTCCTCTCCTCTTTCCAACTTTCTCCCTTTGGATGATTTCTCCCTCCCCACATCTCTTTTCCTTTTCCCTCTAGCTACCTCTTTCCCCACCTCTCTACCTCCCTTTTGTACCTCCTCCTCCTACTTCTCTTCCTGACTAATCTCCCCCCTCCTCCCATTCTCTTCTCCTCCTCCAGGTGTTTCGCAGGGATAAAGGATTGATGAAGCCATCAACTCTCTGCTCTTGACATTTACAAAAAACCCTCCAAGCAAACCCCCCCCCCTGTCTCTCTCTCTCTCTCTCTCTCTCTCGTTCTCTCTCGTTATCTCCCCGCAGAGCTACCTCGCTCGTTGCTTGCCCAACCACATCATTAAGACCTAGTAATTAGGACTCATTTGTAAAGCCAGTGTAAATAAAGGGCCCATAATGGCCAGGATATCATTCACAGTGAGACATAAACTAGACATTTGTGTGTGTGTTTGTGTGTGTGAGTGTGTTAGGGGGACAGGGGACATTAGGAAATTAGCCCATGTGTCATTATTGTGTAGGTGTGTTTGAAAAGTTGGTTACAAAACAGAGAAAGTGTGTGTGTGTGTGTGTGAGAGAGAGAGATACAGGCAGAAGTGTATTTAGAAGACCTGAATTAATCATTGTTTGTGTGTTGCTGTGTGAGTGTGTGAGCGTCAGGGTTGACAGAAGGCATTAGGAAATTAGTGCCTGTGTCATTAGTGAGTAAGAATACAGAGTGTGTGGAGTGTAAAGGTCTTAGATTTAATGTGTGTCACTGTGAGTGGAAGACAGAGAGGTTCATTTTGGAATTTGTGAGTGACTAAAAAAACAAAAAACAAAACCAAAAAAAATGGACGGTCAAACTGGACACTTCATTTATCCCCAGTTTTACTTAGTAAGAGATATTTCCTATGATACTTAGTAGTATTACAGCCCAGGCTTTTAGTAGTGATGCATAGTCTTCAAGCACAAGACAAGATTACCCCGATAACCTCCTCCAGGACCACACATTAACATCCTGGCAGTTATACATAAGAGATTTCACTGACTCAGTCATTTAACTTACAGGGCTGCAGTGGCTAGTACTGTCACCTCACAACAAAAAGGTCCTGGGTCCAAGGTGTGAATGTGAGCATGAATGTTTGTCTGTCTCTTTGTGTTAAACCTGTGATAGACTGGTGACCTGTCCAGGGGTCTGCCCGTGACAGCTGTGATAGGTTCCAGCCCCCCTGATTGGATGAAAGTGGATGGATGAGACCTTAATGCGTCCCCCTAAATGTTTTAATACCCATTCATTACTGTGAGTCTGTTATGCTATACTTGCTATAATGGCCATACTGCTAAGCCCCTCACACACTGTAAGTAAACAGTCCTGGAAACTTCGCAAAACTTTGTAGCCAGTTCGAATCCAGCAAAGCAAAGGTGTCTACAAATACATGTCAGTAATCCCATTCATTTTGTAATGAACACAAAACAGCATTAAGGTGCTTTTAAGAGTCCTTGAGGACCCCCTGAACTGCTTCCCTTAGGTGCCTTTCAATATGTTGACAACAAGGCTTAAATTACCCCTTTAGTGCCTTCAAGGACTGCTTGGCCAACCACACTAAAGAATCACTGAATCTTCCCATGTACAGCGTGAAAGAATGAAATCTGAAAAAAAGAAAGGAGGAAAAAAAAAGAAAGAAAAACATGTAAGGATACCTACAGAGCCCCATCTTGTAAACTCATCATTTACTCTTAACCCTCCAAAAATAGTTCCTGAAATCTCATCAGTGACTATATCACATACTGTAAGATTCAGCCCTATATCCACCCTGCTCAGACTGCTGCGCGGCTTTGAGCCATCCACTTTCACCAGTTACTTTAGTTAAAGGTAAATGGACTGGTAGTTACACTACTTTTTTCACTTTAACTGAACACTCAAAGCCTCATTCACCCAATCACACACACATTCATACAAGTGCTTTTTTCCTATATCTAAGCACCTTGTCTGGCTAACACACACACACACGCAGTGCAGACACCTCCAGGTTCAGTATCTTGCCGGGCATTGAACGACCGACCTTCTGACTGGTAGATGACCCACTCTACCTTCTGAGTCACAGCCCCTCCACAACAGCTTTAAATACCAAAGGAGAGTTTCACACTGTTTGTAAATCAGGCCCTTAAATGTCTTCAAGGACACCTGGAACTTCTTCTCCCAAGACTTTCTTCAAATTGCACTTCCACCAGACAGTGATGTATGCAACTGTGACTCTCAAAGGGTCAGTATCACTCACAGTCGTCTGCGACACTCACCTCCTGATCGATATGTTTTCCTATTGATTAGCCCTTCAGTCTGAATGGCAAGTGTCAATCAATCTGGGCCTATCAATAAAAATGATTGCTTTCTGATGCATTTATTTGCATTTAATGATCTTAATTATCATTCCCTAGATGCACACATGCACACACACACAACCAACATAAAACCTCTCTTCTCATTCATATTGAGGTCTGCCCCCCTTCTCACCTCCTGCCCTCACTACCCCTCCACCTCCTGCTCTATTCAATAATCCAAAATGTTCAGAATAAGACATGAAGAGAACGGCTGACTCCTTCTACCCTTCCTCTTTCCATTTTGTTACCTTCTAATCAGTCCTTCTCTCTGTCCTTTCATCCCAATTATAAGGGCCACAAAAAAATATGCCCCAAAACAGAGGCAGACACCAGTGATGATTCAGGCTGGGGGTCCTATTCCATCCGCAGCCACCGTGTTCACACAAACCACCAGACTGCTAATTTTGAGGCTAACCCAGTGTGTCGACATAATGGGTACCCGACAAGTTATGCATTTGTCCATTTGTTAATGTGGTCGAGGTAGATTATAAAATAAAAAATGGCACTACTGAGTTTTCAGGGTATGCTTGGAATATGCCAATAACACATAGAGGCCAGATACACAATTAGCCTACAGCTTTTAACAAGAGAATCAAATACAGAGTTCACCCCAAAGTAAATGACTTGGTAAGGCTCATTTTTTTAATTCTCTCTGTGGGATGACTACACACACAAGCAGTGTACACCCCCAAATACCACTTTACTTCTCCATCTTATTATGTGGGTCTCATGTGTGGAAGAAAAAAAA
This sequence comes from Pterophyllum scalare, assembly GCA_024447675.2. Lineage (NCBI taxonomy): Eukaryota > Metazoa > Chordata > Actinopteri > Cichliformes > Cichlidae > Pterophyllum > Pterophyllum scalare. The sequence goes on from JAMQGT020008245.1 coordinate 47,386, forward strand.
AGAGCAATCAAGATACCTACTGTAGAGTGTGGTTCAAATTTAAGATCTAACAGAGATTTATCTTAAATGTGAGACTCTCTGTATGTTATCACTTTTTATTCTTCCCAAATTCATGGATAAATCACATCCTGAATACCAAAGTTCACTTTAAAATGTGTTTTTAAAGTAATCCTAATCCAGCCTGTGTGAAAACATACTAAAACATTTCAGCTCACTTCTATGATCCCACTCCATCTTGTACCCCAAATGAAAAATATCTAGTGAGCATTATGGCAAAAAGGCATCATGCACATGTGAAAAGATGTCAAACACATTACGCAATCCATCTCTAAAAAGTGGCATGTAGATGAGAGGATCGAGGGAAGGAAAAAAAATCAAGTTTAGATAAGGCTTGTCCTCACAGGTATACAAGTACAACGCTGTGCGTGTCAGCAGAGGTGCCATTAAACACATGTCACCTCTGAGCCATGCTGAAATAAAGTCACACCTCTACACACGCATCAGAAATGCGCACACACACACACACACACACACAAACACACACAGATTTGTCATGCTTCACACACACACAGTCTAAAGCACTCTACCATACACTTATGTACACACACAATTCTCATCTCTCACTTCAATAAAACAAGCATCAATTTTGGTCTCTGATGGTGGTGCTGATCTCTTTACGGCTTTCATGGCATCAAAGTAACGGCCGGCCGTAAATCTGAACCTGAGGAGGAAACGGAAGAGGGGGTGGGGTGTGGTGGGGTGGGGGGAGAAACGTGAGGAAGACAAATGTAGAGATGTTGGTGAAAGTGGAGGAATGATGGGAAAGGAGAGAGAGAGGGGGAGGAAAGGAGCAGGTGGAGAGGAAAGGAAGGGGAGGAGAGGTGCTCCCAAGGAATGCTTTTGCTATTTTAAATGTAACCACATAACTGCATGTGTACAAGTGAAGACACCCATTCAAAAATGACTATAAATTGAACTTTGACCTGAAGAAGAAAACAAACAGGTAGAAACCACAGCAAGGACACTTTTTGTGAAATAACAAAAGACTAGTAAAGATAACAAGAACCAAAAGTTGAAACCCATAAACAGCAGCTGAAATATAATGAAATGGTATCATTTAAATAAATGACTTGCGGTCCAGTAAAATGAATAAAATCTACAAATTTTTAATCGATAAAACTGTAAAATGACAACACAGGCCTGACCTTTAGTGTGGTTTCTACCCACTGATTATTTAATATGACTTACTACTGTAGGACGTTCGTGTGTGTTCTCACAGACGAGGCAAATTTTCTCTGTTCACGAAATGACAATTCCACATTGTTGATGTGAATCCTTTCAGCACCAGCCTGGTGAAGGTCAGCCTACCTGTGTCACCTTCAGTCCCTCTTATATGCATGAGGGGAACGTGATATGAGGCGATTGAGGCAAACCGACGATCTGAATCCCAACATGTCGGAGTGTTTTAAATGCTGTAAGGTCAGACAGAGCGAGCTTCGAGCAGGTCAAAACCCAGACTCACCTTCCACCATCACTCACGTCTCTAATGCATAAAAAGAAGAATGGGAGGCGTGTGTGTGTGTGTGTGTGTGTGAAGCTAAATAACCAGCAGCGAGAGTGTGTAGGTGAGTGTGTGGAGAGTGTGTCCTTCAGCAGGTCAGAGTCCCTGCTTCACCTCCTGCTGTCTGTCTGTAATGTATGAAAGTGTCTGTGTGTCTGTAATGTATGAAAGTGTCTCCTCTGACTTTAAATCCTCACCGTGGAGGCAGAGCCTCACCTCTGACCTCACACTGCAGCTTGCTGGGCAGCTTCATCCATTTCAGTGGCAGCCATCTATAAAGCCCTGCATCGAGACAACGTGTGCACACAGTGCACGCACAAATGAAGACACAAAGCAGGGATACATGTGCTGTATATACAGGAGGGAATGTTTAAGCGTGCACGCATGAATTAAAACACAGCTATCGCGTGGCTAAAAGGGCCGGGGAACCTGAGATAAATTACTTGGATTCTGTTCTGTCAAAGTCTTGTTGTTGGCTCCACCAGCAGACTGAAAACTGTGAAAACAATCCCATCACTACCTGAAAGACTATTTCATGTACCATGTGCTTACCATGAAACTGGTGTGTATCTGAAATCAGGGTTCAATATTCAGTCAAAAATTTGATAACATTCCTTGGCTGAGACAAATACCTTTCAGACAGGGATTGGAAAGGTTTCCAAAATGCAGGTTTTATGAGGATAATATGGCAGATGAAATGCATTTACATCCTCTTGATGCGTTGCCTTGTGCGCGGAGATCAAGAGCTGGTCTGCGTTATGTGCCGGGAACATTAAAAGGCAGAGACACGACAGAGCAAAACAGCAATGCAGTGCTGAAACTGGTGTATGTCCTGCACTTTCCTCCCAAAGAGCTGGCAAAAAAAAAACCATGGGTCAGTTATGTTGGTTCACTGACACATTTGCACAGCAGTGGCTCATACATTTTCAGCTGTGTGGCAGCATTATGTATTTGTCATGATAAAGGTGTAAGTAAGTGTACTTGCAATTTTTCTTGGCTTAATGTTTTTGTGAAGGGAATAAGCAGCTTTTGGTCAGACCTCTGCATGCTGATCATGATGGGACTTTGGACTGAGCCATTAATGAAGGTCCAAAATCATGGGGCAAGGTTTTTGTTTTCAGATTTGGGAAGTATATTTTCTCTTAAAAGAAGAAGTACTATAGATTCAAAAGGAAGCCCAGTACGTGAAGCAAGGATTGATGTACCTTAGGACTATTACTACTGCAGTGTTATACCACTCAATTACACACATCTGAACCTGAGGAGAGATGACACACCAAGAAGTACAAAACTGTGCATGTGTTTTTTTGTGTGCGTGTGTGTGTGTGTAAGCTATGTAAATTAGCATGCGTGTGTGTGTGTGTAGCTCTTTGTCTTTATTAAAGTCTATGTGGAACCCACACGTGTGCATGTGTTTGTTTACCTTCCTCAGGGTCAGATGTGTTGGCATCTGTGTGCAGAGTTTGTCTTCATTAGTGTGTGTGCATGTGGTCTAGTTCTGGCTATGTAATTTGTGTATGAAGGGTTTTTTCTTGATTTATAGTGTAGATATCTAAGAATTGTTTGACATTCTTCTGATCATGCTGCTTCCTGTCCTATGTGTATATTATTATTGTTTAATGTTATTATGATTTTTGTTCTTATCTTTTAAAATAATATGAGAAATATTCCAAAATTGTTAACTATTTTAACTGTAAAAAAAAAAAACTCCTGTCATAACCTGTATCTGCTGATGAACCCCCGACTGCTGAAATACGATGAAGGTCCTCCAGAACCAAGATCAGCGATCACAGGACTGTGATTCGACCCTCGTTACACTGGCCTCCAGTTTAATTTAGAAACGATTACTTATTTTGATGTATTGAATATTTTTAAGGCCCTTTAAAGCCTCTCTTGCTGGCTTTGCGGTCCTGATGAAAAGCCGTTTATCTGCTCCAGAAGCCTGGCTAAAGATTTGATGGGACAGTGATCGCAGTCAGGGTGCTAAAACAAAAGGCTCTAAAACAACAAATGAAGCTGGCTGACTCAGTAAATGCTCCTAAACCTGTAACTTTGTGTCACACAGCAGCGTGTGGAGCATAAAGATGAGGCCAACTCAGAAAAATGCTAACTCCATTATTATTGTTTGTCTGTTTTGCTGCACTTTAGATATCCATGAGGTATTTTTACAACCTGATTTGAATGTATTTTTTCCCTTTTCTTGTTTTGAAGGCTTGATCTTTCCCTTCCAAATCCTTGATATGGACATTTTTCCATACAGAGGATGAACTCAGGGACTGCAGCAAGGCCCAATATAAGCCATAGAAGTCAGAGAAGAACTATTCTAAACTTTTTTAAAAAATGCAATGCTGTAGTAGAGTCTAATTAATGTAATATAAGATAAAAAATAAAATATGGGGTTGGAAATAAGCATAATGGGTCCTCTTTAAAGCTGACAAGCCCAGTGCACGAGCGTTATGGCCTTAACCATATAACATGTATGGGTGCTTGGGGGTTAAACCACAAGTACCACCTCCTTTTGTTTCTCTCCATCCATCATTTGATTTTAGAAGTAACAAAATGTAATAATAAAAAGTTATTTTTGAGAAACTCCATCTTTGGTAACAAACCCTCCAGCACAATTCAGCAGGGGCTCATCTGTTTTATTCCTCTTGTATCTATTGTACATTTCCCTGCGAGTCCACCCCCACTGGCCACGCCACATCCCATCATCCCCTTGGTGTGTCGCCGTAGTGATTGTTTAGAACAAAAGGTGGAGGAAGCGCTCTGAGATCCCGATAACCTCCTGCAGCTTCCTGTCAGCATGCTAATACGCCTCCTTTCACACCAGACAACAGGGTCACACACATTTACTGGTGCGCACACATCATTTTTACAGTGGAAGGCCAAAAAGTGTTTTTCTTTTATTTGTTTCAGTCATTTGTTTTTGTGCTTCTTTACACAAGTCACTCAGGCTCTTTTTCTCTTTTCTAGCCTGTCCTTCCGCTCTTTCCTTCTTTCCTTCACTCCCTCCTCATCCATTGCCTCCCCTCCCATTCCTCTTCTTTCCGTCTATACGTTCATCGTTTCTTCTTTCACTCGTCTCCTCATCCTACTATCCTCTTCCCCTTACATTCATCCTCCGTTTTAACGTTTCATCCCGAGTTACTACATATACTCTATCTTTCTCCTGCTCCCTTATTTCTACTTCCTGCACTTTTCCTCATTCATCTCCCCTTGTGTCTCCAAAGGGTTTAACTTTCCTGCACCCATCCATACATTAAAGGCCACATCTTCCACTCTCTTTTCATCTATCCCTTCATTCCTTCACAGCAAAAATAAAGTGTCATCTCTCCTCTTTGACCTCCACTCGCTCTCACTTCCTCTTCATTCCATTTTCACTCACCTAAATGTAGGCATTGTTCTCTTTTCCTACCAGCTTCCCAAATTGCCCTCCATCTCTGTCCATTGCATATCTAAGTTATCCAGAATGTCTCCTCTCTTCTCGTTTTCCATAATCCATAATCAGTATAGCCTTTAGAATGTTAAAAATTGAAATTAAACAAGCTTTTATCACGTCTTCCCTTCTTCCTCCTTCTCTCTCTTTAACCCCCTCTTTCACTTCTTGTTTTCTATGTTTTGCTCTTTCATTTTTTTCTGCATGCCATCATCCCTTGTTTTCTTACATCATCCTTTACTTTTCATCTTCTTTCCCTTTGTCCGTTCCTCCATCCTCTAACAGGACACACACATGCACGACATATTATAATTATTACTGATATTTTATTATCAGAATGACATGGCAGCTCTAGACTCTGCGCCATCAATTATGAATAGAGAAGTGTGTGTGTCTGTGTGTGTAAGAGTTCACTGAGGTGGCTCAATTAACTGTGACCTTCCTCCTGCCCATCCCTACCCCTCTTCATCATCATCGCCACCTCGTCGTCTCCCTCCTCCATCTCCCAGAATGCCCCTCTTTGACCTCATGCAAATGGCCAACCTCCCCGTCTCAAACTCACAAGGCAGAGGAAAAAAAGGAGAGGGAGAAGAAGGAAGCGAGGGAACAAAAAGAGGCAGAAGGGAATGAAGATGGCGAGAGAGGAAGAACATTAAAAAAGAGTGGGAGAGGGGAAAATGGATTTTTAAAATGGATCTAAAAAATAAAAAAAAAACATAATGAAAATTTGATTAATTCATAAAAAGATAATAAAATGAAAGTTAAATAGTCCATTCATGAAGTAATTGCATTAAAAACAAATTACATTAATTACATGAAAAATGTAATGAAAAAAATAAATAAGTAATATAAAGCTGTGAAAGAACAAAATAATAAATATACATTAAAATATGCATTTATTAAAAAACTGGTTCACACACACACACACACACACAAAACGTGTGAGGATCACAATCATAAAGGAGCAAATGCTGTTTTATTTTTAGATCAGGTGAATTATTAGGGGAATAAAGAGTGATGGAAATTTATTTTTTAAATAAAAGAAGTAAACAATAATTATGCTGCACATGTTGCCTGTCCTGTCTTATCCCTCTTTTTTGGTTTCTCACAGTTGGCAGTTCAATCCATGTTGCTGCTGGCACTGAAGACAGCAGGAAAATCAAACAAAAAGATGATAACACTGAGTCTGGACATATAAGATGATGTTGTACTTACTGGGGTGCACCATCACAGATTCAGATTCATTAAGGATATTATCATTAGGATAGCATATAACACACTGTCAGAAAGGTTAATTTTCTAGTTTGTGTTTAATAATAAGGTTGCTTCCTACAGGGCTTCCATTCTATAGGCTTATTCTACATTATATCTACCTCAAACCCATGGGCACTTTAGTACTACCTAACACGCCTGTCTTTGAACTGTGGGAGGAAGTACCTGGAAGAAACCCATGCAGGTTCAGGGAGAACGTGCAAAGTTCACACAGAAAGGCCCCAGCTGGGGTTCAAACCAGGAACTTTCTTGCTGTGAAGCAACAGCGCTAACTACTGCACCAGTCTCTTACTCCGTAAACCCGGAAAAACCCCTGAAAGAAGCAAACGCTGTTGCACGTAAAAATCTTATCAAGGATTTTCAATGTTCCCAACTACCATGAAATGATTGAAGAGAAACACAAAAAAAGTCTCACCATTGCTGCCATAAAGAGAATTTAGGACTTAACAGAAGTATCATAACTTGTCATGTAGATATCAGAAACCACTGACATCTGCTTGAGACTGTGGTAGGCAGATTAAATGATACTGGTGTCCCAACACGTGCGGTGGCTAAATCTAAGGTTACTGAATGCAACATACAAGATTAACCACTTCAAAGTAGCACTGCATATCCAATACTGTATCAGGAACCATGTTAATGTGCAGCATGTAAAAATAACACCAGAATACTCATGTCCACAAAAGCACTCAGACATAGTGTTTTCCATGTCCACAGTGTGAAATTTAACCATTATGGTCTCCAAATGATTCTCACTTACAGAGCACCTCAGGGTTCTTGGTGGATACAAGAAAGAGGTGTTTCAGGTACGCGAACATCATTGTGGCTGTTAAGAGACAAGAGGAAGGAAGAAGCAGACAATCTGACAGTCTGCTATAGCTGCTTAATGTTAATTCATTCAATGTTCCCCTGCAGACCAGCAGCTGCCCACTGGGAATACGGGGAGGAAAAAGAGGAATCGAGTGTGTATGTGTGTTGCTCCCAGCTCGCTCAGAGGGAATGTGGATGGGAGTGAAAGAGAGCAGAGATCAGACTCTGCCTCGCTTTCCAGTGACCCTGTGTGTGTGTGTGTGTGTGTGTGTGTGTGTGTGTGTGTGTGCGCGCGTGCATATACATGTGTGTGAGTAGAACAGCCCTCATGTGCATTGCATGTGACATTGCATAAGTGTATGTGTGTGTGTGTGTGTGTTTGTGTGAGTGTGGCAGTAGGTCTGGACATTGTAGAGACTTTTTAAATGACAAAGATTGAAACAAATCACTTCACACACACACATGCGCTGCACACATACGTACGCACACACACACACACACACACACACACACACACACACACACGCGTTGACTGGAAGCAGACTCACTCAGTCCACTGAACACAATGATAAAAGAGTGAGACAGACTCTCTGGTTCAGACACTGTTGATTGCCCGCCATATATCAGAAAAGAGAGAGATTTAAAGGCTACTTCCACCTTTTTTGTCTACAACAGTAGACCTACAAACATCATCTAATAAAAAATGTGCATTTATTAACAGCATGTTGCTCTGTTTTTAGCTTTTTTTTTGTAAAAACACATGTTTAGTTTTTTGCTGCAGTCTTAAACCCCCAGCTGTGACAGGTGTGGTGTCAGGGAGAAGCTGAAAGTCTCATTTTCTTTCTGTTGTATACACTACAAAAATGACAAAACAAAATCCACCAATATTCTCGTGTATATACAAAAAAAAAAAAAAACAGATCTGGACATGTCTAAGTCTATAAATTTTGTCCCTAAAAATTTTTGTTTCTTTTCTCTAAGAGAGGGAAAGGTCTTCATAGTACCTGTGTGCGTGTTTGTTTTCGTGCATGCATGTGTGCTCTCCTATGCCGTTGCATATGCCCGCCTGGCATGAAGAGAGGCTGGCTGCCGACCACATTTGGGTGTAACGGGCGGGAATCCAGCAGACTAATTTGGGTCTGGCTGGGACAGCGCAGTTATTATTTTCCTCTGGACCATCAGGCAGAGGACACACAGCCATCTGCTGCACACACACACACACAAACACACATGTCTCAATTATATCACTAAGAGGGCAGCTGCAAGCGCTGCCTGGTCTCGTAAACACACACACACACACACACACACACACACACACACAGACACAGAATCATTTATAAGTACATGAACATGCACACATTATACTGTGTTGTTGGATCAACAGGGTGTTACAGAAAGACAGATTCTCCTGCTGGCTGCCTCTACAGAGAATGACAGGAGAGGGACACAGACAATGTTTCCATCCACCTGTTTCATGAGCATTTTGAATGAGGATGTGAAAAACTATCAAAACAAAAAGATGACACGGTATGCCAAAAAAAAAAAAAAGTTGTTAACCTCTGTGATCGCATGAAAATTTTGGCAAGAATATCTATCTATCCACCCACATAAATTCAGTATTTTCTGGTTATTCTCAGCTGTCATGAGGCAGGGAGGCGGGGTACACCCTGGACAGGTACCATCACCAGACTGTCACAGGGCCAACACAGAGGCAGACGAACATTCACACCTATGACAAATTCAGAATCACCAGTTAGCCTAACATGCACGTCTTTAGACTATATGAGGAAGCCCAAGTGCCCAGATGGAAGCCACACAGGCAAAGGGAGAGCTCCACACGCTGAGGCACCACACAGTTGATGGATTTGAACCCAAGACCCTCTTGCAGATAGACAACAGTGCTGACCACTGTTCCACCTTGAAAATCTGATCAGGTACAAGGTATTAAGCACAGAAAATGTGCCAGACATAAAGAAAGGACCAAACACACATGCATTTAATCTAATTTAGATCACCAAGCTAAACACAGCTATTAGTGGGTTGTCCAAATAACAAGGCTTTCTGTGATGGGAAAATGCTATGTTATAGCTTTAGACAGGTTTATGCACAAAAACAGGTAGTTTGGTTCAGTGAACGCTCATGCTTTGGATTGAGATAATTTGTTAAGGTGAGTGGACCACTATCAGGGTTTCAATAATAAATTACTTGAAGCTGCTGCCATTCTAATATAAACATATGCTGTTTTCAGGCTCATTCAATTCAATATAATTTTATTTAACTGACATCAGTCTGCATCATTATCTGTCACCTTAAGGCGCTTTATATTGTAAAGTAAAGACCCTAAAATAATACAAAGAAACCTCCAACAATTGGAGGACCCCTATGAGTAAACACTTGGCAACAGTGGGAAAGAAAAAACTCCCTTTTAACAGGAAGAAACCTCAGACAGAACCAGGCTCAGGGAGGGGCAGCCATTTGCCACACACAACCGCTCAAGATTTCTCAACAATAAAAATGATGTGTTTTATGAGTGGAAAGTCTCAAATGAATCAGTTTGAAAAACTGAGCGCACAACTGACCATAACACGCATTTAATACAGACACTATTACAGTATTCCCAGTATACTGTAGACTGGCACACCATAAGTGTTAACTTACTGGCATTCCTATTATCTGTTCACAGGAACCATCTACAGCTTAGACCAGAATAAGGTGGGTAAGAAAAAAGTGCAGTTCTGGAGTAGAACGTTTAAAAGTTCAGGTATAGATAAAACCTCACTAGGCATTTCTAAGTTTCTTATATGCCAACTTCCCAAAGAAATCCCATGGTGCAGAACAGCTTTAAGTGATATCTGCTGAAAAATTACATTTTAAAGCAATTTTGTTGGGTAAACTTTTACTTAAGTTCCATATTGTCATCTGCTAAACCATTCTGGTCATGCCTCTGGGCAGTTACTTCAAGCTAAGCAAACCAGGTCCCCAGCCACATCAATGGAGAGGGATACATAACTTATATTCCAGTGGTCATCTGGACATGAAAGCTGAATGTATAGATTTACCAGTCAGATTCAATTAGAAAAAAAAAAAGCTTATTAATTTGACCTTAGCAGATCAAAATTCTCATTCTTGGATTCTACTGCAGTAGATTTGCATGATTCACAGTTGAAAACGATCCTCTCTCCTCCCTTTAAGCCAGTTTTCTTCTGATTGGCTGCCCCGCCCAACTAAGAGGTTTGAACAGCTATAAAAGGCTGCATTAAAATTCCTAAATGAGAGAAGATCTAGCTTTAAAACAAGAAAGAACAAAGAAGGGTATGAGGTGAAGTTGAGGGAAAGGGAGGATGTTAACTTTTCTCAGCAGCCATGTTTAATTACAGCTCCACTCTTTGTTAATGACTCTATTAATAGCCTGTTTGATTGGCCGGCCACGTCCGCCGTCTCCCTGACGAGACAGCAAAGAAACGAGTTAAACGGGCAAATCCTCTTTACACATAAATCTGCCTGAAGATTGTTTCAGCGACGACCACCAAGCGAGAAAATTCATAACCTCGTCAATTTGTTAAAGGGCTTAAAAAAAAAAATCCTCCCTCACCTCCCCACCACCCAGTCATTTTTCCTGCATGCCACGATCTAATTAAAGTTGAAAAATAATTAGCGATATATTTTCCTTCCTTTAAAGAGAAAAAAAAATGAAAAAAGAGGGAAGGGCAGTGATTAAAGGAGAAGAGGAGGAAGGAAGAGCAATTAAGAGGATGGAGGTTGACGAACTCTGTGTACACATGTAGGATTAGAGGGTGAGACTTGAACACAGCAGAGACAAGCTTGATCCCTCTCCCTCTCTCTGTCTTGTCTTTCACTTTTTTTCCCCTTTTTCTTTTTTTTTAATCGGTGTGCCACTTCTTCAGCAGCTGATAAAAGCTGAAGGAACAAGATAACCAGCTCAGCGGAGCTGCCGGAAAAGCTTATGGGACCCGATTTGACAATTAATCAATTATTTGATAGAAATCATCAATCAATCTAAGTGGGGGAATTAATCCAAGAGGGGGGAGGTGGATAGAGAGAGATACAGGGACACAGTGATGGAGAGAGAGAGAGAAAAGGGGGAGTGATGTACCTTCCTCTTTAATTTGGTAAACTGATTGGCTTTTTTCCCCCTTGTTTCCATATCTGAGAGCTTTCTATATCTAATTTACAGAGACAAGGAGTTCACATTAAACTGAAGGAGAGAGGGAGCGAGAGAAAGGAGAGCTGATGTACATCATGGCACAGATGGTAAATACGAGTTTCCTTCAACAAAACAATGCTCAGCTCAGTTTACAGATACTGAAAAGTGACTGTCGGAACATCATACACAAGAACCTCCCGTCAGAGAGACAACTTGCAGTCGTCATCAAATATCCTGAGCTCCACCAGTGACCTCTGACCTTAGCCAATTACCCTGAGAGTCAATCCCAGAGTTTCTGATGCAATAGGAAATAAAGAAATAACAAATGCAACCTTCTTTTTTTAAAAAAAAAACAAAAAACACTCAAATCCAAGATTTCATGTGAAATCTTCAGACTCCTGAACCAACCTGCGAAAGCCAGCACCACAGGACAGGAAACGTAACGTCATTGGTGGGTGATCTGCTCCAATCAGATGCTCTCAGGGTAAAGGTAGTGGCAAAGATGAAGATGAGATGAATATTTCAATGACTGGACAAACCACACACATTGCACAGATTTATTTTCTTTATTATGCATTTGACAAACAATAATGAGCCCATCAATAATGGGTTTACATCTTATCATTAAGCCAATAGAATACATAAAATGTTCTGGCAGTCCACAATCCTACAAATCCCAGACAAGCAACAACGGGCAGCAAGTCCAGCTAACCTAAGTTAAGGTTAGTTAAGGTTTAACACCATGTGACCAAATCATAGCAGCTGCCACAAGTGATAAATGTCAGTTATGTAGCATCTTTCATGAAAGAAATACAAAATATACTGTCATTAACGTACTGTATGTTTTGTGTTTTTTTTTTAAAGGTTTAAAAAAAATCTAAAAGAAGAAAAACTTCAGTTTGCATATATAAGAAAGAAAAACTTAGTGTTTTAATTTAGTTATATAAACTAGGGGATTGTGGGGTATTGATTCGAGCTTTTCAGTCTTGTGACTGCTTAAAAAAAAAAAAACCCCAAAAAAGCAAAACAAAACAAAACAAAACTTTGATCTCTTTACCACTAGTCACGATTGTTAGTAAATTATACTTAATTTTAATATGTTTAGAGGCTTCCAAGGTAAAATGATCTGTAAGAAAATGAAAAAAAAAATGAAACCGAGTATAAATACGGGTGTCAGTTATATTAGCTAACATTTGCCGATCTAACCCTTATACATCAGTGCGTTCCACCAGCCGTTACATACACGAGTCGTATGAGCACCTTCTGCTGTAGTCAAAGTTCGGCTAATGTTCTGGAAATTCTTCCTGTATGTTTGAGAGTTTCAAAAATCTCTAAAGACTCTTTGTGATGCGTCACATCCATTTTAATATTCATGCTGCACAGATACAAGGACACAATCATTGTCAGTTGTTCTCTGAAGGACTGTATGAGCGCCTCGTCTTACAATCCATCATGTAAACAAGTAAACATCAGTTGCTGACCTTCCAAATTGATTGTTACTGCCTGCTACAGTCATACACAATCAGGTGCTGGTATACGTGTCATTTTCCTGCCCGTGCTGCAGTGCCTTAGGTGTCCCTCCACCCACCTGAAGCCAAGCCAAGCCGAGCTTTACAAGCCAAGCATGAAAATAATATGTATCACTGCATCGACACACTCACTTTCAGACGGAAAAATGTGCATTTCTCACACTGAGTTTAGGGACTAAACCACAAAGATTAGGTTAAGATTGCAGAAAGACTGAAACAAACAAGCACAGGAAGCGCAGCTTCTGGTGTCAAAGTTGTAGACTTTTTACACCAAGCAACTAACTGGTGGCCACTTTTCACACACACATGCACATCACTGCAATTTCAACAATTATGTCCTCTCTGTTTGCGCGGGGACCTGGCAGGCACTTCCTATAATACCAGCTGAACATAGCTCCTTGTTGATGATTGGCTCAGTGATCTGAGTCCCCCTTCACAAGTCTTTCCAAGTGAAATGAAAAGGATGCTTTTCCTGATTTCTACCTGTTGTGCAGTAGATGGCGTTTGGCACGCTGCTGAGACCTTTTCTGTCATGCAGTGGTGCGTTCAGGCACTGTGGGAATCGCCAACATGTGAGACTCAGCTCATTGACACCAGCTTTTTTTCTTTTTTTTTTCAAAAGAGAAAGCTCAGAAAATGATTTGGCCTTCTAAAGATGACAATACAGCTTGTGAAACCAATTGTGTTTGACAGCTGACAGCTACATTTCAAAACAAACACTGTAGGTTAATGAAACAAATTTGTTTCCTCTTATTAAAATTAAGTCAGCCAAAGAAGACAAACATGTCTAATGATGCTTTTTTCTTCTTCTCTGTATTTCCCGTTTTCATGAACAAATATTGACATTTTGTACACAAGCTGACAGAAGCTGCAATGTAAACAGGCTGATATGACAGTTTGAATCCCATTTAATTCAGCAACACACACACGGCTTGTCAATACCGACTTATTAGTGCCTCCAAGGTCGATGTGTCGACCTTCAGGATGGATGCCTGTCTCTATTAACAGGAACTGGGGAAAGTGAACCGATTGAGACATAGAGCTCGTCACCAAGCTGACAAAGTACAATGAAGTGCCATCCCCCCCCCCGTACCAACACACACGCGCGCACACAGAGCAATAAAATATGCATTGTCGCTCACTGCACAAATCAACAACCGTCCGACAAGCTGATGAGATTTTAAATGAGCCTTAATTTGTTGGGAATTGTCTTTGGTGATGATGGGAGAGAGAGGAAAGAAGGGCAGAAGAAGAGACAGACTAAATAAACACAGAGAGACAGTCAGAGATAAAGACGGAGAAAGACAAAGATTCCAAAATACCAGGAGTGATCTCCGATGCTTAATTTTTCTGCTCGACAGTGACAAAACAAGAACACAGGTGCGGAGCTTACCTGTGACAATCCCAGGTAGATGGAAACCGTCTCAGAGATGTAGAGGAAGCGTCCCTCTTTGTTTAGTGCAAATACAAACCCATCCAGAGACTGAAACATAGAAAAAGAGGTGAACATTAATTATACTTTAGAAAAAAGAGTTGTCTTGTGCACAGACTGTACATAAAAGATGGTATTGGATTTTTTAAAGTCCCCGTTTGATTTAAGGCATTTCCGCATTGGCCTTACTCTTCAGAAGTTTCCTTCTTCCCTTCCTTTAGAAAGTTCAGAATAGTATATTAATGCAACTTAAAAAAATAAAACAAAAACAAAAAAAATCATTTTGTATGTTCACAATGTTAGTTTCTGTTTTAACATTTTAAAACTTAGCAGCTGCAACTACAACATTCTTAACAGATATTTTTTTCATGTCCTTTCATGTACTTTCTTACCTACTATCCCCCTCACTATAAAATATGCACATGATACGATATCTGTTTTACATTCAGTCACTTTTTCCTGCTTAATAAGAAAAACAAAATTCTCAGCACACCTGCTTCAGCTGAACACTGGACAGTGAGGCTGTGTTCATGAGGACACCACAGAGCATAATGCAGTGGATACAAAATAAAGTAACTGTTGATTCTACAGCTGCTGAAGAAAAGCTGCTTGTATTTGCATCCTTTTGAAAATGTCACGGTAATTAAAACAGGAGTCTGATGAAGTCAAATTTTTCCAAATGTCACTGTGACGTCTGCTGCTTTTTATAGGTTGTTTTAGACATTTTCTGCTTGCTTTCTCTCTCTGTCATAAAAAAAAAGAAAATCTCCAGATTTAGCTGAAAAAATTAAAACAGATTTTTTTACAACATCAGACATGTGGAAAAATAAGTCCCACTGCACCCGTGCACGCATGCACGCACGCACGCACATAAACACGCACACACGTGCGCGCACACAAACTCCCCCACCTTCGCAGAGACATCCAAGTATGTCTAATGGCGTATTTCCGTGACGATCACGGTGCCACACTCGACTTTAGCAGCAAATCACACATGCAAGATGACACACACACACACGAGCAAATACACGCCTGAGTGTGTCTAATGCTGTTGTTACGTGAGGATCATGGCAGAACACTCAACTCCTTAAGCACTGGATCCAAGCACACACAGACACACACAAAGGCATTAATACTCCAGAGGTCAGCCAGGTTAATTACATGTGGTGTCCTACTGTTATTGGAAATACACAGTTTCTGCTTGTCTGCTTGTGTGTGTGTGTGTTATATCCTGACACTCTAAGTACATACTGTAAAGGATGCATCGCTGTCTGTGTGATATTGAGTGTTTGAGGGTGTAAGCAGTGTGAGAACCATTTTTAAAGACATTCTGTATAATCGGCTAAATTATTTGGTACAGTGCACGCCTATATGTTTTTTTTTTCATCCATTATTGCACATTATTGATCATGGATTCAAGCTATTGATAAAACGATTTAACAAAGAAATACATAAAATTATCAAATGACTCCTAGAATACTGACATTTTAGATGCATACTTTGATGTTGTCACATAAATCAGAAAAGACAAACAGAGTGATCACTTTTTGGATTTGATTGTTCAAATGTCATCCGTGTAGCAGTTAAGTGCCACTATTGGTGTGACTGTCGGGTTTTCAGTTTTCTTCTCTCTCTTTGTCAGACATGAAGTGCTATTTGGTGATGGCCTTTAACCTTTCAAGCCTGGCTAATTATTCTAATGCTTACACGGAGGTGTGTGGGTATGTACTGTCGCTGCCCCCTGCCTGTGTCCGTTTAGTCTGCCCTCTCAGCTAATGAGATGTTAATGAGATGTTAATCGTCAGTGAGCTGCATCAATGTCCGTCCATGCTGGGTTCCTCATTAACACACATCCCGACTCTTTCTGAGTGGGTGTGTGTCAGTTTCTGTGTGCATATGTGCAACTGGGCACCTGCTTGTTGTGTGTTGTCAGATTATGGGCCAGATTGCTGCTCTCTGTTTTGATGCCATTATCCTCTAATAAGTGAATTATCCTTAGATGACATTTAAACTAAGCTCATCAACTAGCTGTGGATGGATGAAACTTTAAGATACAGATTTATCTGTATATGATTGGTTGATGCTTCACCACATCATTTCAAAGGTGAAACAAGTACAGGCAGCACAACTCTGATTCAAATATCAAACCGATCTGAGCCTAAATGGAGGAACCAAACACATTAAGGGACACTCGTACTGGCATATCCATCCCCAGGGTTTATCGCATACAAAGACATGAAAGAGTTAAAACCATATAATTTATGTATCATTTATAGCGCTATAATCAGGGGTTACAGTGGGCCGGACTGAGTGCAGATGTCGCTGTACTTCAGCATCTAGCTAGCGCTACAGAAGAGGAGCGAGCATAAAGGGGAGCATAACGTGTTGCAGGGAATTTCAACTGCAATGTGTCTAACAGCTCAACAAATATCAGCAAACACACAAAGTGTCCGCAGTTTGTCACACAGCTAGTCTGCTAGCTAAAAGAACAGATGCTGTGGTTCCAGGGAGAGAAAAGAAAGAGAGAGAAGTTCACTCAGATGGAGAAAGATGTAAGAAAGAGGACAGGAGAGGAAGAAGAGAGGTTAGATTTAAAGGTAAGGACTGCTCAGTGACATGTGATAAACCTGAAATTGAAATCTTACATTCTTAAATCAGATCTCAGATCTGTATATGAACCGTCCTGCAAAACAAACTGAGGCAGACTAACTTTGTGTGATTATAAAATACCGCAGTTTAGTGCAGGATAAACAGGTTAGCGTGCTGTGCTGTGGTGAATTTACAGTAAAGCTTTGTGCAGGACTGGTGCACAGCAGCTGTGGTGTTCATGCTGATTGTTAGGTTGCAGAGATTAGTTTGAATTTAAGTTGATGATGCTTAGATTCACTCACTGAAGTCAACCTTTATACCAACTGTATTAAGTATAAAGACAGTATAAGCAGCATACTGTCAGTGTAGGGGATGGAAACTCAGCCAAGATAGCTCATGAAATACTGGGTTACACCTTGTTGGATACAGTTGTGTAAATCCACACAGCAGTAAACCTCAGAGCAGCAGCAGCTGATCACAGCCTGACACAAAGAAAATCTACTGGAGCTCACAATACAAATTATTGTGATTTGTTACTCTTTACCCCATGCTGAGCCACTACATCCAATCTTAGGGTTCCCCAACCTGCTGAATCCCCCTGTAACCCCTGACTGTACTCATTTTCCTGTTCAGATGATGAGGCAGCATCACCCTCTACTACCCTCTAACAGCAAATCAAGCTTTTTAAAAATTCTTTCGTTTTCTCCGCTCATGCTCTGCATAACAGTGTTCAAGCTGAGTGCATCCATTGGAATTAAAATTTAGATTGAAATAAAGTTTTGCATTCTCATGTTATAATTTATTACATGTAGTAATTTATTATTACATTAATATAGCATGAGGTTCAGTTAGCTTTGCACAAAAATAGCTGGTAGAAACATGTTCCAAAGAGCCACTTTAACTTTATTACTTTGAATACATTTCAGAGCCTGTACTTTTTCACTTTTACTTGAGTAAAGAAGTTGAATCAGTACTTCAACTTTTACTAGAGTATTTTTTGACACAAGTATCTTTTCTACTTAAGTACAGGATGTCCGTATTTTTGCCAGCTGTGGTGTGAACACAGCATTACTGGTGTTTAAAGGTGGATTTATGTTTTCAAACCAACTTAGGTTATGAGAGTTTGTGAGCTACGCACATACGTTAGAACTGCAGTTCCAGTTCACAGCGCTTCTATATATAATTTCTTTGTAGAATAGCAGCATGCAAATACTGACTTAATGCTTGTTCACAAAGAGTAGCAACCATCCCAAGCAAAGGATTTACAGAAGAGAGGCCTTTGATAAATCTACGGTATTACAAAGGTGACTGAGTCTTGTTTAACTTCTTTGTACATTGCCATTACTTTGACTCTTAGTGATGGTGGTAAGGAGGTACAGTATATGTCAGGTATGGCATGGACACTACTTGTCAGCCAAAAGCTCAGGAAGCTCAGGAAGGATACTAAAACAGAGTCCTTTAGTGACTGTTTAAGCCAGTGGGTGAACTGAGGAGCTGCACAGAAGGCCCATATGAGATAAATAAGAATGATTTTGAACAATGAATCATGCAAAGCTACTATAGCATAGCCCAAGAATACAATTAAGGAGCTGGAAATTACCATAACAAATCTGCTTTAATCAGATTTGACTGATGATTCTATACATGCAGTTCTAATATCCAGGGGACTATTGGAATAAAACTTAAATGACTCTCTTAATTCACATAGCAAAGGGTTCAGGCTTATTAGCCTTAAGTAACTGCCCAGAGGCACTACCATTATGGCAACCAAGTGAGAAATCCCTCTAGAAGGACTTTGAGCATAGTCTGTGGTTGAGAAGTGGTTTAACTGAAGCAGCTTTCTTTGTAATGTCCAAAGCTATGTAGCAACCATCTAATTCACAGCCTAGGATTAATTATAATGCTGTACTAATACAGTACTTGAGTATAGCATGTGTACATAGTAACTTAATTCTATGACACAACTACTCTGCTCAGTTTTGCTTACAGAAGTCTTCCTGGCATACAGTGAAGGGCTACTATATTATACTATATGAAGAGCTCAGATGCAAAAGCCACTAAAAGCCACTGCCGTTAAAAACGAGATTACGATATTTACGGAGCCCTTTCCAGACGTACTACAATATACACCAATCAAATCATTTCGCCTCATAGCATGTTTCCACCTAGCCTGAATTATCCGTGTGATGTCAAAAGCCTCTAAACATCACTTCTCATTGCCTCTGCATCCCTAGAACCAATCAGAATGCAAGATCAGATCATGTGACTTGATGTATTTTCTTCACTGTGCTGAAAATTCGACTATTTAAAGAAACTAAAAGTCATAACGACACTTCCATCAGTGAACCTGCGGAAGGATTGATACTGGCTGCCTAGTGTACTCGCCAGCCAGCATGGAGCCAGTGGCGCTCCCGTTTCCTTCGCTGCCAAGGGATTCTCACACGGTCCGCTTGCGAGGTAACCGGGTGGTGGAGCAAGCCGGGCTGCTCGACATGTTCCTGCATGCAGATTGCACCGGTCACGCCACCGCGGCGTAGTATCTACTATTCTGTTATTGTTTAACAAATATGCTGCCATTCTGTGCTATTGCAGTTGTACTTTGTGAATCTGTGTAGAAATCTTTTTGTGATGGCCTAATATTTGGGCTTTTGGCTTCCTTCACACTGGGCAGAGGGCAGACTGAAGAGAATAATCCCATGTCTTATCCAAAAATGTGCAGCACATAGTTATGGATATGGATGACCCTACCCACCCCCTTAATCCCCAGAAATGGTGAATTTCTAATTAATTCTGTTCTTTCATTATTTT
Source organism: Pterophyllum scalare (assembly GCA_024447675.2). Lineage (NCBI taxonomy): Eukaryota > Metazoa > Chordata > Actinopteri > Cichliformes > Cichlidae > Pterophyllum > Pterophyllum scalare. The sequence continues at coordinate 66,988 of JAMQGT020008245.1, forward strand.
CAGTTCGATCAAAGGTGATTTTGCCACTCTTAACTATGTCTATGTGGAAGAAGAGTTTTTTGCAAAAAAAAAAAAAAAAGAACCTCTGGATTTGGTTGGTTTTGACACAAAACAAAATATTAATTGTTAAAACGTTAAAACTTTTGAAAAACATTTTTGAAAAAGGGGCAGTTTGTTCTCTCAATAATAACCTCACCATTGCCTATAAATAAAATTAGTGAACTTTACCACAAGAACCTGATGATAAAATGAAAAGTATCCAGGCGGATTTAGAGGGTTTTGGCTCTGAACTCTTATATATATATATATATACTAACTAGTAGACAAACTACCACAATTTGTTGGTAGTTAGTCACCATTTTCTTCTCTGGAACCTGCTGATGTTTCTTGGAAATTTGTGGCACAGCTGGTGCATCTCTGTCTTGTTGCCCCTTTATAGTAACACAGCCCAACAGGGGAAAAGGCTGAGATGTGGAGATAATCACAACCTGTGTGTTTCTTTTTACGGTTTTATCATCTTGTCTGATTGAGGTCCAGGTTTAGCAACAAGCAGCTCCAGGTGAAGGAACGCAAATCTGCCCATTTCAGAGGGATTAAAACGGATTAATTAGAATTGGAAAAGCGAGTTGAAAGGTGGAAGCGTGTGTGTGTGTGCATGTGCACGTGTGTGTGTGTGTGTAAATTATGCTGATATGAACTGATGCAAACACTCACACAGACAGATATAGATGTGCTGTAAACAAACATAACCTTGCTGACTGCTTTGTTAAGTCCCCTGTTGGTTCCCAGAGGTTAAGCAGGCCTCAGATTATTAGAGCTTCGAATCCAAACAGAGCTTAAACCAAATGTTATTTTCTGCTGGAAGCTTGTTTTTTTTCAGCTTCTTTTGGTTTACACCAGAAATTATTTACAAGGTCGACGGGGTCTTGAAAGGTCAGTGAAAAGTTGTAAGATGCACAAAGGTCAGTGTAACACTCAGAAAGCCCGTGTTCTCGAGCCTGGTATTTTCTGCATGAAAAACTGCTTTTAAAACCTTCTTGTTAAAGCAAAAGCAGCTGTAATGTGCAAGGAGGTTTCATTTTTGATGGCAGAGTGTAATTGGAATAAAAATAAAATAGCAGCTCTGAATGCTGGTCTGAAATTATTTAAATAGAATTTGGTCTGATTAGATATAAAAATTAAAAAGGAGAACATATAAATGAACCTGTAAGAACACATTAACAAACTCACACTTACACACTCTAAACCTTACCTTAAACCTCTGCAGCTTAAACAGATATAATACCAGACTGGAGCTTATCTCATATTGCAAGAGGCAGGCTGAAGCCTTGACAGGCTTAAACACAGACACCCATTCACACTCACACAATCCGAATTTAACCTAACATGAATACATTCGGACTTTTGAAAGATGCCAGAGTACCTGGAGAAAAGCCACAAAGGTACAAGGGGAACATGCAAACTCCGCCTGCCAGCAGAATCAAACCCAAGACCTTCTTGCTGCCAGGTGGCAGTGCTAACCACTGTATCACTGAGATGTCCCATCTGAAACTTGATGAGATCCACACCCACACTCTAAGTCAGAGAGTCAGGCTTCATCAGCGACAGATTTGACTGCTACAAACAAAACTGATCCAAAGACAGTGAAACCACTTGAAGATAGTGCAACCAGTGAAACAAGTGGAACAGTGTAACCAGGCGGAGCAATGCAGCCAGCAGATCCAGCATCAGCTGACCTCAGCCTGTTTGCAGGGATGTTGTTTTTCCTGGCCTTTGCTGTTTTTCCACTTGTATTTGCATATTAATAACACATACAGACACAGTGGCACTGTAGACAGTGGTGTGTGCACTGTCAGGTTAGACTATATGTCTGCATGTATGGGTATGTTTGTGCTCTCGCCTGTTAATACTTTATTTTTCATAATTATGTGCTTGTGTGTGTGTGTGTGTGTGTGTGTGAATATACACCCACATCTTTATATGTACATGCATGTGCAGTGCAGACACACCAAGGACGAGTCTTAAACGCACACACACACACACACAAAATGGAAACTAAATGGACATTATGGCAGAAGTCACGCACTAAGACACACATACAAGGAGTCATTGTCTCTGTCTCTTCTCCTCTCTCTCTCTCTCACACACACACACACACACACACATATATACAAACACACGGCCTGCGGCTGCGTGCGTGTGTGTGTGTCTCTTTATGAAATCACAGAGGGTCTGACCGCCTCATAGTAATTATGCTAATTGCCTGGATGCCCTTGCCTTTATTTATGCAGGGCTGCTAAGATAAATAAAAGGAAATTGCTTTGGATCTAACTGTATTCATTTCAGCATGCTAACTAGAACACTAACGCTGCTCTCTGAGTCTGTGTGTGTGCGTAGCGAGACAGCGAGGGAGCAAGCGAGCGGGGGGTGAGGGGGGGTGAGGTGTTCACAGATTTGTTTACCCTTCACAAATTCTGCAGGTAATTGCAATTTTGATTGTATATTTATTTATTTTTGCTTCGTGTGTGTGGACGGATTGTATTGATGTTTTTTTTTGTGTGTGTGTGTGTGTATGTGTGTGTGTGTGTGTGTGTGTGTGTGTGTGGCACTGATGTGTGCGCACTTCCTGTCTCTCAGTCATAATGAAATGTTTTGTTCTATTAACCAGAATATAACTGCGAGAATCACATGACTGTTCGGATGTGAGTAGTGAGGCCCCCCGAACAAAACTGTCATAAGAAGTGGTTTTTTTTTCATGAAAGCCACTTAAATATGAAACTAAAGGGATTTAAATCAAACACTGGAAATTTAAAGATTTATCAGGATGTATCTTTAGTGAAACAAAGGATCTGGTAAGGGAAAAGAAGAATCCCGCAAATCAGCTGATTCCAACATACGCCCTCACAGAGTTTGCAGATTTAAGTTGATTAAGCTTCCCCACAGTTGCTGAACTGCTGCAAGACTGCTGTGCAACCCACCCATGTGCCTCCTTTCATGTGGTTTCTGAATCAATCAGAGTCATATCTGTAGTCACTGATGTCTTCTCTGTTCTGTGTTGGGTTTTTCTGCTGCTGTTCTGCGTGGTGTGCAGATAGAAGTACGCTTTAGGCTACAGTCATCCTGACTGAAATATTGATATATGTAGCAATTCCAAAAGACTCACTGTAACATAATGAAATTACCTGCTTTGCCTGAAGTACAAAACACAATAAATTCTCATTTTAAAATAAATGCCATATTATGTAGGTAAAAATTCAAGAAAAGGGATTTCTATATTATGCGATTCTATGAGCAAAGATTGAAGATCGTGAAGATAATGTCAACTTGTTTGTTCAACAGCTTAATGCACCTTCAAGGTGTCCCATCCATGTCTCACTATGTAAGATGGGTCTAATAAAATCTTGGTCTCAGACTGTGGCAGCCTATATAGTATCAATTTGAAGGCGTCAGACTGTGCCATGAATACAAAAGTATATAACAACAGATGAACGTCATCAGCTCATATCAGCCATCTGTGCTGTTCTTTTGTGTTGAAAATGCAGCTCCACGAGGTTTTCTTTTCTTTTCTTTTTTTCTGTTACTTCAGTTTGTGTGTGTGTGTGTGTGTGTGTGTGTATGCCCCCCCAAAACTTCAGATGTAATGTCACCCAGTGTATGCTGATTGGTCGGTTCATAGAAGTGCATCATAGCAGCTGTCACACAGTGCGAGTTTGCCCTTAAATTTCTGACACAGTCTCAGTTTTGCTGCAGGCCTTTTTGGTCCACCAAAGCTCCACATCAGTGATTAGTGGATGCGCGTGATCTCATATCATCACCATTTAGAATCACTGACCACAAACTGCACCATGATTCTCTCATGACCAAGAGAGCAAGTTTGACATAACATTTCCTGATCATATTTCTGCTCCCCAAAAGCTGAATGTGGGTTGATCTGAATGACCTTCCTGCTGCCCCTCAGTGCAAACTTCACTCAAATGCTTGAAGACATACGTTACAGAAATTGATAGAATTGCAGATGGAAACACACAGACCCAAATGTTGAAATAAAGAACACCTCTTGATACACACACACACGCACACACACACACACAAATGTCCTAATCTGGGCGTTCAGACAGTAAAAAAAGAAAGAATTGCAATTGATTAGTGAGCACCGCTGAATGGCTTGCTCCCTCTGCTTTCCACCTCCTGCAGATTACTGCATCGATCGCCTTCACACACACACGCGCCACACAACAGATGAGGCCATCTTTTAACCATTCAGAACGGGCGGTTTAAATGTTACTGTCTAGCTCTCTGCCTCTTAATGACAAATGGAAAGACTGTGTGCATTTGTGTGTGTATGCGAGCGAGAGAAAGAGGGAAGGCAAGAGGGCAAATAAATTGTAGGATAAGAGAGAAATGGAGGGAAAGGGTGATGTATAGGAACGACAAATAAAGAAATCAAGAAACAAAGAGAAAGGGGAAAGGGGAGGGCAGGTGATTAAAAACAGAGAGAAAAGGGGGACGAGAAAACAATCAAATGTGGTGATAAGAGACAAACGTATTGACAGCACGCACACAAAAAGAAGACATGAAAATGAAAAAGTAACAAAACCGATTAAAGAGGCAGAACTAAAATATCTGAAAACAGACCATTATACCCATTGACCACTGTGATACTTGAACATATAGTTTTGAAGCCACGCTAAAGAGCCTCCACTCATTTGTCGTTTCCAGCAGATGTTAAACCTGGCTGCAGGGATTTGCTCTCATTCAGTCCCAATCACATCCAATCTTCCACATCCAACTAGGAATACCACTTCATCTCTTTTGCATCTATAAGGCCTTGAAACGTTTTGTTGACCCATCCACCCACCCCAGCTCCATCTATATGCAAGCAAGTCACCTACCTTCTCCCATCTTTTGTCATAACTGATATTAACACTAGAGCACATTGTGTATTGGACATGAACATACAGTATGCTGTATGTAGGCACTGTTTAGGGATAGAAACAAATCTCACATTTCTATCTCATACCCACACCTATATGAAAAAAGTAATAGTAACATCGTTACATTGTTACCAATGACACAAGCACTTCTCTCATGTATCTACTGCTAGCACAAAACCCTTACATAGATACACAATAGGAATATACTTTTTTCTGTTTGTTATGATTATGGAAAAAAATACCACAGTCAACTTGTGATTGCATAGTTTGAAGTACACGATGATCTAAAATCATTGTGTTTTTATTTGTACTGTGGGGCCCAACTGAGAAAAGGGCAGTCTAAGAACAAAAGCATATAGCCAAAGAAAAAGGGTGTCCATATACCTTTGGCTGCTGAGTGAAAAAGCTGAAAGAGAGTAATGTATAAAAATGGGGAAACAAAGACAGAAAAGGGGAAGCAAAGGAGTATAATCTGTTCCGAAAACCGGTGAGAGATAAAGGGAAGGAAAAGGAGAAAAACAAGAGAAAGATGAGGACCAGTTGGCAGAGGAAACTCCATTGCTAAAAAACTGAAGAATAAAGACTCATCAAACAGGAACAGACTCACCAGAAGGAAAGAATAAGGGAGGATGATTAATGGAAGAGAAGGACATTGACAGGTGTGTTATTAATTGCAGGCACGTCTTTCCTAAATTTATTTCTTACATTTCATCACTCTCTCCAGCTTTGACCGTGTGCACTTTCGAAGACCCACAAATATTAGTTTGTGGTTGCAAGTGTGTGCCTGTGTGCTTTGCATTTAGCATATGGCTTTTTTACAGTCGGACCCCTCTGGGTTGTAAAGGAACATTTCTCTCATTTTGTTCCCAGTTTGCTCCCAGTTCTCACATTAACATCAACTGGAACAACTGGAGCAGCAGATACTCAGCTGTACAGGGATAATAAAACCTCCCTCTCCCAGTACCTGTAAAAACAATATTTATCTGGTTTCATTTTTTTATTGGCTGCCTTTTTTAAAGCAGCCAGCTCACCTGAACATTTGCCAGCTGACAATAATGAGTTAGAAAAAGATCGTCTGCTCATTTATGTTTGGCACCATTGGCAGAAAGTTTGGTCTCGTTTCTGGTCTCATATGCTTTTCTTACTGGCTGAAAAATAGGTTGGCGGTCTCTCCGTTTTCGCTATTTGCCCAAGATGGTGCACTCAAGACAACAAATGAATGGAGTGTGAAAAGTATCGATTACAGGAAGAGATTTAATGTAGAATAATCAATGCCATCAAACTGCATTACAAAGGTACTTATTCTACTAAATTGTGGCAAGCTTGACTCACAAAAATGTGAATTTGTTTAGCAGTGTGTTGTTAGGATTACTCTGTAAACTTTCTTCTGTTTACATTGAATTATCATATCTTCTGTTTTCATGAGTTTTATATTACACTGTTGTTTCTCCTTACTCAAATGAGGAGATTTAGTGTCCCTTCTGAAAGAAGGACACTGAAGATGTTGTTTCATTGTTTGAGTTCTCACAGGAGCACACATGAAAGCCTCGTTCACATTCCTGAGTTTCTTTATCAACCAGATCACCAGCGTGTGAAAGAGCCAGGACGGAACTGGTTGTAAAAGTGATATCTTTGTGTGAAGCCATGCGAACGCATTCTAAATGTTTATTACCTGCTTTGAACTGCATTTAGTGTGGAGTCATTGATGATACATCACATGACCCTTACTTTGAAAGTTCTGAATAAAAACCGTGCGTGGAGGGAACAGCCTCTGAGAGAGACCACTTCCTGTTTGAGTAAAGAGCAGAGAATTCCTTTTCTCTGGCTCGGTACTTGAAGAGGCATGGTTTCCTCCCCGCTAGCGGCGAAAACCTGAAAGCTGTGTATGTGCATTTGTTCTTCATTTTTTGTTAAATTTAGAATGATTTTGAACCTATCAGTGTACATGTCATATGCAATGTACCAGGACTACTTATGAACTGATTTTACCATATAGAAAAAAAAACAATATGAAAAAATATCTATGACTCTATGACTAAATATCAGATCTGAGATTTGTAAACTTTGTGCCTAAGATTGGCGGGTTTGAACTTCCTGTTAGAGAGCCGAACTGCTTCCTGTCCAACTAATGTACTGACAAGCAGCATCAAGAGCCAGGCTGACATTCTGCCTGCAAAGGTCATCACACACTCAAATGCATACACTTATAAGGGCAACACGCTCAAACTGATGAACACACAACATTTTGCTATCATTGCCAAGTCCAAAAGGTCAACTTCACACTGATTGGTGATAGAACTATCAAATGAACCAATCAATACCCAGGAGGAGCAGGAAGAGGTGATTGAGGAGGGGGGAGGCTAAAGGCAGAGTGCTTGAGATGCCAGCCCATCGAGAGAGAGCCAGAGAAAGAAAGAGGTGTTGGTAGGATTGCAAAAAGACAAGGAGGGGGAAGGAAGAGGTAGGATAAGAGAAAGGAGAAGTGAGAAAAAGCTAGCTTGGACACCGAGGTGAGGAAAGGAGACAAAGAAGCGAAGGAAATGGGAGGAGGAACTAGCAGAAAGGTCAGCATGTCAATATAGGAAAGAAACAGGAAAAGGAGAGAAAGAGAGGAAAAGGGGAGCTTTGGATAGAGAACTGAGGAGCGAAAGAGACGGGGGGGAAGAGTTGAGGTATGACAAGGATCAGAAAGGTCAAATCCTGTCAATACTAGGAAGAGAGAGAGATCAGTGCATAACAGCAGAGGGAGGAATGCATGAAAAATCAGATCCACGTATTTATGCAATCAAAATATAGCTGTATGTCTGGATTCAGGTGAATGTGACACACAACTGAAAAATGTGTAGACAGGCCTGTTTAACAATGTCCAATATTTTATTTAAAATATACAAGAAAATAAATCACAAGGCTTTTCACAGGAATACTGCCAGTTGTGTCCCACTTCGGAGCATTTCATTATGCTCTTAATGTTGCTTTATTCACTCTGGCTTTCACTCTTTAGGCATCGACATCACATGGTGAGACTGAGAAAAACCATGTTGATCTGGGTTAAAACCTGTTTCTCACTGTATCCCCACGTCCTTTAAAACTGACACATATGGGTACCGCAGCTGGCAACCTAAATGAAGCCAGCGATAAAGTGTCAAAAGCTGCTGTACTGCAAATGGCCACTTGAGGCCATCAATCCCCACAGACTCTCGGGTTAAAATGCTGAACTTTGAAGTCAGTTTAAAAAGAATGATCAGTTATGGGCAGGGAGGGGTTAAACAAAAGGGATTACTCCATACCTCTGAAATGCATTGTCACATAAGCACCAGTTAACAATATAAACATTAGGCTACAGTCCCAACACAGTTACACAAATCCCCGTTCTTAGAAAAACACACATACGATCTTTCTTTTTAACACAAAGCCAACAACAAAAAGCAAAATTGAAAACCAGCGCAAAGAGACTTCAAAGTGATGGCCACTGTGATTCTACTGTAGAAACATGTGCAGGCAGAAATGGAGGCTGCAATGCTACAACGCTGACTGCACATCACTGCCTTTGGTAGCTGCTGAAGATCAGGCTGTGGCTGCTGAGCTGGGGTTGGCATACGCTCGGCTTTAACATTAAATAATAAATAAATTAAATAAAAGTACTATTCATACATAGCTCTACATTATTGTCCTCCTCCTTGCTCCTGCATTACTGAAAAATATAATCTCATTACAATAATAATGCCTTCGACTTATATAGTACTTTTCATGGTATTCAAAGTGCTTTACAATTCTGTGCACTATTCATTCACACCTCAATCATACTTGGTGGTGGTAAGGTACTGATGTAGCCACAGCTGTCCTGGGGCAGTCTGACAGAAGCGTGGCCCCTCCGACCACCACCAACCACATTCACACTTAGGCAATGGGGGTTAAGTGTCTTGCCCAGGGGACTCGAACCCGCAACCCTCCGGTTGCGAGGTGAGCACCTACCCACTGCGCCACTGCCACCCCAATGATGCCTTACTTTGCAACGTGTTACACCCAACACTGGTTACGGGACTTTTGATTTTTATTTGTTTTATGTGATAAATATTATTCCTTATGTAATGTCTGTCCCCTGGTCGCCTAGGGAAACTGGGTTTCTGGAGAAACAAGTCTATCCCTGTGTGCATGCATGTATATCTCACCATACATGAGATGATTTTCATGTGACAACTGTTTTTTTTTTTCTTTTTTCAAGGCATCTTATGTGTCTTGTGTATCTGTGAGACACCAGCAGCTTTGAGAAAAAAATAATAACGATAAACAATATTTGACACCCTTGGAAATGAGAACAGGCTGGAAAAAGAGATTTTTGAGAAAAGTAGCCAAAATATAAGACAAGCATGAGAGACGGATAACAGTATCGCTGTGATCCTGCAGACACTTAAAGCTGTCGCTCCTCCTGGTTTTTAATCAAAAGCAACAATTGACAAGTGGACAGGTGACTGCCCCACACACACACACACACACACACACACACACACACACACTGACAGCCCTGGAGTAATAATTCTAGTCTTCCAGTTATTGCTCGGAGCTCAATATCACTTTAATTCCCTGAAGAGATGTGTGTGTGTGTCCCAATAGTCAGCACTGAGGTCCATTACTGGCCATTCTCTCTATCAGGTATACTGCAGTGGTGTGTGTTGCACAGAGACACCTGTACACTCAGACACTACATAGATAATATATTTATATAACTGATGTTGTTTCAGCCAGGGAGCTGTTCCCAGGACATACGACTCTACCAGGTTCATTAACAAAAGAAAACGAGTCCTTCTTTGAGTATTTTACAGCTTTCACGTGTAACATGGCGAGTTTAAAACTTCAAAGAAGATGATATTCCAATGACCAGGATCTGTTTTACATTCCGAGAATCAAAACAGCCATGGAGGTGGATTATTCCCACACTCCGATATGATGACCCAAAATATAATTCCCTGTTGATAAATAAATAAGTAAGCCTTTCAGGATATGATAAACCTATGGTAAAGGTTTGGTAGGGAAGACATTTTCACATTTTGTCATTTCTTAAGTTTGAAGTTCTTGGTTAAAATTATACATACGTGGTTATAGAACAGTGTTGAACAGCATCCCGTGTTCCAGTCTAATGTTTTTTGGTCCATCTATCTACCTTGATATC
>JAMQGT020008246.1:0-52604 GCA_024447675.2 Pterophyllum scalare
TGAACCCTTATCCCTTCTAAATGTTAAAATACTGCTAAAGGTCACAAAAGGGCAGAGGATGCTTCAAGATTTCCATGGAGAGAGCGAGAGAAGAAAGGAGACAGAGACGAAGAGAAAAAGGAAAAAATCGAAGGGCAAAAGGTAAAAGGCAAAAACAGGATAAAATAGTGGACAAATGGGACTGACTTTTATCTTTTTTTATTACAACATATACTCTTGAGGAAAACTCATAAAAGCTATGTCTATGACACTAGATGTTTTTATAGAATCAAACCATCCTTTGCCTTTGCCAGCAAGGCATTTATTCAGGGAGAGGGAAAAAAATGAATAAAGAGGGAGATATATACTGAGAAAACCCATGAAGAAGAGGTAAACAAAGCAGAGTATAAAGAAAAAAGTCGACATGATGGAATAAATAAAAAAAAAACTGAAGATGGTGGGCCTGAAAGAGAAACTAGGGCACAAGCAGGAGGAAACAGCATGCCGGCGTTCTTTAAAGTGGAGCCATCACAACCACTAAATCCCCGACGCTGCCTGCCAGGACTCATCGTGCCCTGTCCTGCCTCATTCCCAGGTGCCATCGTACCTTTCAGGGCTTCATTCCTCCCGATCCATCTGTCTCTCACTCTAGTTTCTCCCAGTCTACTTTTCAAACATGCAGCTCCTCTGCCTGTCTTTCCTGTACTGTATGTGGCAGGAGAGGGAGGAAGCAATGCATTCATATTTTAATTTTATGACCAAGTGCCCTTCTCAAGGCTGCAGTTAGGAATCGTGGAAGAAAGCTTATCTGCACATCCCTGTACCCACCTTCTGCTCTCTTGTTCCTTCATTGTCTCTCTCCCAGTTTAGAAATTCATATTTTAGTGGGTCATCCTGTTCTTCTTCTGCTGAAGTCTCTGTTCTCTGTGTGCTGACAGTCAAACAAAGTACACACACACACACACAAACACACACACACACGCACACACACACACACACACACACACACACAAATGCACACAAAAACATTCTACATTTTGCCCTCTTTTCATTCATCCTTGCACTAGCTTCACTTGTGGAGACTGAAAAATCTCCACACATTCATCCATTATGAGCTGTATTAATTCATGCCAACACTCTCATCATAATATTTCTCTTTTCTCATCTCTCAGCTCTATTTTTAACATAAAAGTTATAATTATTTTTAAATGTTTTGAATGCTTGTTCCTGTGGGGCCAAAGAAGTGGACTCTTAATTTCTTAATTAAAAATGTGTTTGTTTTAGTCATGTGTTGATATTTGAACCTGTATTATAATATTATAATATCCTTTTACATATAGATGGCAGTTTAAGGGGGATTCTCTTACTGCAGCATTTTTTTTGTGGAGAAATTAGATTTGGTTGATTTGGACTAACAACAGCACAAAAAGAACAAAAGGACCCTATATTGCTGGATGTTACACAAAAGACGGCTAACAAGTCACAAAAGACAACGTTAACAAGTAGACATGGGACCGCAAAGTTCTGTGTAGCACCTGTGCACCACTATGGTAGGACCCTAGGCAGAAGTCCCTCTCCACTGCCACCTCCTTCAGCTTTTTTTTTTGGGGGGGGGGGTGATATTGAGGTGTTCCTGTGCTGATCCAGTGTCTTCTGGGTGTGTACAGGTCTCCTCCTTGTTGCTGTCTCTAAAAACCCTTTCGAGGAGACTTATTTTTGCTCTATGGATCGTTATCAGTAGCCAAGTATAGAAATGCAGCTTCACCAGTAAATCAACAGCTTTGCCTTTTGGGCTTAGCTCTGCTTTCACCACAACTAATCACTGCAGATGCTGCACTGGTCCACCTGTCAGTTACCCACTTAGTTCTTCCTCCACTCACCAACAAGAGTCCAAAATACTTTACTTTATTCACTTGAGGCAGCAGCTCACCCCAAACTGGAGTGGACAAGCAACCCTCTTCAAAATTGGAGGTGCTAATTCTCATCCCTGCTGCAAACCACAATTTTTGTAGGTTCTAAGCTCTGAGTCCAAGCAGCTGCACTGCTTGAAAAATAAGCTTGTGCTTCAAAAGATCAAAGGTTTGAAAAGACTGGGATATATCGCGACTGAAAGTTAGCAAGATGACAAAGCAAACACCCCCTTTCTGAATCCAGACAGTGCTGTCAGACATCCTGTAAACCATCAGACAAGAAAGTGTGTTGAAACTGCTGCGAATCTCTTAGGAAGCGCGCAATGTGAAGAACTTACAAAAGGAAAACCTTCTCTGTTCATATTAGATTACCTGAGATTTAACTGCCAACAATAAAGAGGCATCAAGGTAGTGAAATAATTATTACAGATATCCGATTATACATTGGTAAAATGGTTATTATATAATTTGATGCTGACAAATTTGTTTTAGTCTGTGTATTCCTAGTGCAACAGACAGACCTAACCTCTGCAGTCCACTTGTGAACCATTTACACACAAGGGAGTAAGAGAATATTTTAACAGTCTATGTTTAATCTTCAGTCATAAAAGTATAAAAAAACAAAAAAGGTCAGGCCCAGATTTTCTTTTATTTTCTTACAGTGCTCTCGGGCAGTAGTTCTTTGGACGTTGGCTGCTTTTGCCACTCATTTTCAGTCTAGTCCATTCTCTGTTTGTTTGTTTGTTTGTTTGTTTGTTTGTTTGTTTGTTTGTTTGTTTGTTTGTTTGTTTGTTTGTTTGTTTGTTAAGCCACTTAACACTGACCTATGAACCATCCATCCATTCTCTTCCACTTATCCTTTTCAGAGTCGTTATCCGAGCTGTCACAGGGTGAGAGGCGGGGTACACCCTGTACAGGTCACCGGCCTGTCGCAGGGCTAACACAGAGAGACAGACCACCATTCACACTCACATTCACACCTATGGGCAATTTAGAATCACTAATTAGCCTAACCCCACTTGTGAGGTTAGGACCTATGAATCACTCAAGCATAAAAAAGGCTCCTAACACAAGGGCTGATTAAGTGTTGTGTCGACACATAACAGACGCAACAACAGAACCAATTTTAAATTGTATCTTTAGGCACTTTGTTACTAGCAGCCTGTTGCAGAAACACATAGTTTGTTCCCATTTCTTTAGTTGAATCTATGAAAAATGCCAAAGATAACACAGCTTGACAGACATAAAAATGTATTTTTGCACCAACTAGGTGATTCCCTAAGAGCTATTAGATGAAAACTTGGCATATCTCGATACAGCGTGCAGTCTGCTGTTCACTAAAGCCGCATCAGAAATGTTCTCAGTTGAAGGGTAGCTGTCAAAAAGCCATTCCTGTTGAAGGAAAACAGGGAGAAAAGGCTGAGGTATGCCAAATTACTCAAGAGCCTCACTGAAACTCAGTGGCAACAGGTCTAATGGAGTGATGAATCAGCCAGTGGTGATGGGGATCTTGTCAAAATTGATGGAATTGATGGAAAGCATCAGATTGGAAACAGCTTTGTTTTTCAGCATGGCAAAAAAATCCCAAGTGCACTGTCAATCCAGTTAAAGCATTCCTGAGTAGAAAAAAATCCAGTGGAACAGTATCAGCCATGGACTGGCCTCCCCAGAGCCAGGACCTCAATATTATTGAAGCAGTGTGGACCCATATTGACAGAGAACAGAAAAAAAGGCAGCCAAGATCCAAAGTAGAGCTTTAAATGTCCTTCAAGACGCCTGGAGAACTATTCCTCAAGACTGCTTTAAGAAATGACAAGAAAGCTGCCTGTGAGAGTTCAGGCTGTGTTGAAGAATAAAGGCGGCCACACCCACTATTGATTTTCAAGCTCATTAAAAGTGCACAAACTCTGTTTTTACCGTGCATACCGAATTTCCACTTATATCTGAACATGTTTCCAAAATAAACCACTGCAAAACTTTCTGAGCAAAATGTGAAGAAATGAGGTGTGGTGTAAGACTTTTGCACAGGGCTATACATCACTGTGATTGACAGTCCCATGCCAGCACATCACAGAGTTTAGGTGAGGATATGACTTGTCATTGCTGAAATGTGATTAAAGGCTTTAGCTGGAAGTTAAAAACAAAAAACAAAACACAATGTTACAGCATTTCCTGTATTTTTCTTTGGACCAGTAATGCCTTCAGTGCTCCTTCGTTGTTTCACTCGGAGGGCAGTGTTATATATTGCTAAAATATTTTTGAATTTCTCCAACACAACAGCTGACAGAGAACATCTGAGGAATTAGTCGTGACTGTTGAACAAAGCGCACAGCACTAAAGCAGATTTTCAGAATAAAAAAGACTGAAACTGCTGGAAAACACCAGATTTAGCTTCTGAAATCAACTGCTGACACTCAGTCATTTGCTTTTCCCCAAAGCTCACTTTTATCATATTAACATGGGTAACAGGAACGTGCTCAAAAAAAAAAAAAAAAAAGTGATCTCGTGTTAATTTTTAATTAGTAACAGATTACATGTGCTTGGCATGAATTTTCTTCACTTTCATAACTGGGAAAGCATTTAAGCACATTAACTGTGCTTATTCATCAGCGTGTTTTTCATGACATGGTATATTAGTTTCTCTTTACATGATTTACAGGATTTTTGTCCTGCAGATATACACCATGAACTTTTCATTTTCTTTCATTTGTTCCTACTTTGACTTATTAAATCCAAAGTAGTAACCTTCATCATGAAATAACACAAAAATGTAAAAAAAAAAATAGCTTTCTACCTTTGAAAAACTATGTAATTTAATCTTGCCTCTTTTCCAACTCCTTATGAGAGAGTTTTGTTAACCTTCCTAGAACAACATTACGATAGGGAGGTGAGAAATAAATAGCTACACAGTCAACTCATTGCTCAATACATCAAGAAAATAGCAAGGTCTTACTGAACGCTGCCACAGCCAGTATAAGAGTGACGACGATGGAGATCCAAGACACCCACAGTGCCTTCTTCCTGTAGCTCTGTGCTTCATGGGGCTTCAGGCGCATGCTGCTCTCCAGGAGACCTGCAGTCAGACGAGTAAACTCTATCACAAGGACAATTCTTTCTGTGTTTTGCAAGGCTCTTTTAATGAAACGCTTTATTGTGCGATCAAAGGTAAAGTAGGTGGCAATTAGAGTTATTAATAAACTTAAAAAGGAGTTCAATCCTCTTTAACCTCGAGTAATTAATTTGGTCCACTGGGGGGAAATAAAGAAGGTTAAAGGCAATCATGTGTCTTTGAGTCACACACAGAATGAATGTTAAGATAAAATCTTGTTGAAGACACAGAAAGATATTTCACTTTTTTTTCCTTTTTTTTTTTTTTGCATTTTGTGCAAGTAACGAGTTTTAGTGCAACACCAGGTATAATGAGTCAGATCCAGGTGGCCCAGCAGAGTTATTTATTACGATTTTGAGCGTCTACAACCACCTTCTTGTTTTATCACGTTCCAATAGATCAATGGATTTACATGGAGGGGCACATCATACTGTGTCATGCCTGGAAACCCAATCCATACGGAATAGTATACTGTAGATCATGGATCAATCATCACACACGAACAGCGTCTCACATTCAGTTTTCTTTTGAGCTCCAACAGCACCTGTGTCGCTCCTCCATGAGCACTCACAACTACAAAGTACACAGCTGCAGCAAGAAGGTCCTGGATTCAAATCCATCATGGGGCCTTTATGTGTGCAGTTTGGATGTTCTGGTACTCCAGCTTCCTCCCACAGAGCAGTCCAAAGACATGCATGCTGGGTTACATGATTCTAAACTAGCTGTAGGTCTGAATGATTGTCTCTCTCTCTCTCTCTCTCTCTATGTTAGCCCTGTGATACACTTGCGTCCGGTCTAGGGGTGTACCCCCGTCTCTCACCCTATAAAACTAGGCTCGTTTCCAGCCTGACCCTGAATTTGTTGAGGGTTGCGGTAAATAAGTCGAGCTTTTTTTTTAATAAATCAAATGATCATATTTCATAGTTATTTTGGGGTTGATTTACCAACTAGCCCACAGACTGGAGAGATGTGGTGTTAAAAAATGAATAACTCTTTGTCTAGGCTTTCACATGCATTTCAGCCCTGCTGTGGTGTGAGACTCCTTCGCCTGAAGTCACAGACTAAACAGCCCAGATTCTGAAATGCCTAAAGCGATTTCATTGTCATGAAATGTGAGGATGGCTCTGCAGAGTCATGCATTATTTATTAGCCTGAACTTTTACATCCAAGAGAGATTGTACGGCTGTTGTCTTTTTTCCTGTTTTTTTTTTTTTCCTTTTTGAAATGTGTCCTGGGGACTGTCACAGTTGTCACAAAAAACAAGTTGAGAATGGGAACTAATAAAGGGGGAAAACAAGACTGTTAACCTCTGAACTCACAGAACCACAGGTCTGGAATACAATTTGAGATCTTCATTTGAGATTTACTTTAAAATCTTCATTTATTGGTCGTTTATGCATAATAAAAATTCAAAAATGAGTGGGTCTTAAGGTATAAGAAGAAGATTTTAGACTTAAATTTGAAACTAAAAATGGGACTGAAACCATTTATTTATATTTACAGTTGCTACTGAACGCTCTCTCAGTATCATTTCTTCTTACACTGGGACACTGTGCTATGCTCAAGTCATGAGTTATTAAAAATCAGTTTTAAAAGGTTTCGACATGGTGACCCACCTCCTCCACGATCGCTCTATTTTTTAAATAAACAAGCCGTTCTTCTGTTAAACTCCAATCGAAAGGTTACAGTGGTCACGTGCTCGAAACTCCCCCTAAAATGGCAACACAGCTCTGGACTGAAAGTCTGAACATATCTGCGTCACAAAAAGAACTGCTGATAAAAAGCCCATAAGTCACAAGACTGTTTACTACAGCAAAAGAGGGTTTTACAACGCTACTAAAAGACACACCTGACGGCCGAACTTCTTTTCATTGGTGCCAAATCAGACACTTTTGAGAGTAAAAGGGGAGCTGTGTTGGGACTCGAAGAGAAGACTCATTTTAAAAAGAATGGTGAACACTGAAGCAGCAAAGCTCCGAAAAATGCAAAATCACGAATTGTCCAGAATACGACCAGCAGAGAGTTTTAAAACCTTCACTGTCATCAACATCTTTCAAACTCTGCACATCCATTTGTAATGCAGGCTGTTTAAGAATTTAAAGAAAGCAAAGAAATTAAAGCCCAAGCCGATCGCAGCTGTGTGCTTCTTTTATCAGATTTTATATATTCCTTCAGAATCACAGAATACATTTCACACATGCCCCGAGTACTTCTGAAGAACTGTCAAATTTCCCCTCAGTTTCTACAAGAGCCTCGTGTTATCAGAGTATCTTTATTCCCGCGGAGAAGCTCGCTGCTCAGCAGTCTTTGTTACGGCCACATTTCAGAACCTTTGTTTTAGTTACTTTTGCACCACTATACCCCAGTGGTCAACAGTAATAAAGTTCATTACCCTTATTTGCCTTCCCTTTTTTTTTAATTGCACCACTTTCGCACCGTGAGTGGCCAGCTCACCCTGCACGCAGCCCTTCTTGCTGCTACATCAGACTGTTAGTCTGGCATGCGTGCAGACAGAAGGAGACACTTCAGACAGACCATCCAGTGGGAGTTGGTGCTGCAACTCAGATATAATCCCTCACCAGATTCCTCCCACCGAAAGTGACCAACTGTTCCAAATAAAGCACTGCTTGCTTTGGTTTAGTTTAAATCTTGGCCCAGACTATACGAAAGCAGTTTGTACCCTAAACAAAAATGTAAAACTATGCCTGTAGAAAGATACAGTGTAGCACAAGTGTCTTTCACCAAAGAGAGGAAAAAAAAGGCCCCCAGGTTTGGAAGTTAGTGAGAATAAAAGTTTATGGAGACTCTAACTTGATGTAATAATTTTTTTTTATAGCTCTCACAATAATAGTTTACTATTCAGTGTCGTGCTTGTGTTGGTTTCATAAAAAAAAAATTGACACGAACGGGAAAATATGAAAACTCAACCTTTTTTTGGTAACAATGTGACGCATGAAAAAAAAAAAACACTTACCCCATGACCTATCATCACTAATTATTTGTTCTAGCGGCAACAGATTTTATTTTATTTTCTTTAATGACAAAAATTCAAAGAAAATTAGAAGAGTCACATGGGCTGTGTTTAAAAGGGAACTAAAAATCTTCTGGGAGGCTGCAGTCAGGGCAAATTGTGATTTGTGTGTGATATTGGGACACAAATCTATTGACACAGTCATATATGAGGAGCCTTTAATATGTAATATAATAGCACTTTAAACCAAACATGCAGGGTCAGTCATATGTTTGTAAAAGGCCAGACAAACAAAGTGCCAGTCAAACATTAGCAATATTTCAAACAATATTAATGAGCCATGTTATGTCGACCTCTTTTAGTTGATATTTGTTCTGACTGCAAGAAACTTGTCTTACAACATGAACTGAACATGTTGCAAGCAGGGTGCAAGGAGTGATCTTCTCTGGATATTAACTGATAGCAGATAAATGAATTAGTTCTCACAGTAAGTAGAGCACTGAGGCCTCAAACTAACTTCTCACTCCCTACTAATTCCAAAATGACAAATGGGTCAGAAATCACACCAACATAAAGTGTCTTAGGAAGGTGTTGGGACATCACTTCCCACCAGAACAGCTACACACTGATTCTCGATTATCCCAAAAGATATTTCTTTATTTGGTGTTTTTTTAACGGTCGTGGACAGCACCGTCATACATCTCAGTTCCAAATCTGCAGTACGTCTGTAATTAGGGAAAGATCTGATTACTGGAAGGTCATAGCAAATGATGCACATCACATCAATCATTCAGTTGCCTCTCATGCCCTGATGCTGGAGCACCAGGGGTCACTAGACCCCCACTGACCAGTTTAGAAATGTTTCAGTATTAAATAAACATGATCACTTGACCCAAACCATGTTATGAGAACCCACAAGAGCCACTGGAAAGTTAAAGTTGTTCTCTGGGCACCAGTCTGTATATTTTGTAACACTTTGTAATACATTGTTTTATAGATGGCTAATTACATTTTTGTATAGTCTTACTGTTTACTATTAGTTAAATGATAATCAATAATGTCTGCTGATTGGTTCATAATTGGTTTATAAACCAGCATTTGATGAATGCTGCTGTAAAATTGCAACTGATGTTGCAAAACCTCATGAATAGTTAATAAATACTCTTTAGTCTATCTGTAAATACACTGTTTGGATGACCGTTATAAAACTGAGACTGATGTTTTTAATAGATGCTTTGAAGAAAAAGTGTAACATAACCATTTACTAAAGTTTAAGTAATTATAAGTTCCTTATTACATAATTAAAGGGAACTGAAGCTAAGTAATTGGCTCTCTGCTTGAGTGTATGCACGCTTGTATGTGTGTATGTGTGCGTGCTCATGTATGTGTGCGTGTGTGTGTGCGTGCGTGGGAGAGGAGGGAAGTGGGACAGCATGGTAAATCACTTTGCTCACATGATCCCCAGCTGGGGGGATCACACAGAAGGCATGTGCTCAACATCTCCTCATACGTCTCTCCGTGACTCACACACAAGTTTGTGTGCATTTGTATGCTTCTCCCTCCATCTCTGTCTCTCTCCTGACACTTGTATCTTTCACACCTTTCTTTTCTAAAAATAAAGACCATGAGGCACGTGTCTCAAACCACTGATTACACCCTTCCCATATCAACATGTGCATGAGGAAAAACAAGAGAGAAACTCCTGAGAGGAGTGTGAGAAAACCTGCTTCTAACTGTATGTAACCCTGCTGTGTGTCTTACTCTTTCATCAGAAATCAAGATATGTATCATGTATTGTGTATTTACTTTAGTAAGATCGACACATATACACAGAGCATAATCAGGAGGTACATTTATGTAAATCAGAGAGGTGTGAAGAGAAGCGGGGGGGGGTGAATGAGAGGCTGTGAATGTGAGAAATACTGAGTAAAATATGTGTGCATGATGTACAGCAGCAGCGCTTAAACCAGCATCTCTTTCAGTCACTTGACTTTTAAAGTGAACTTTCTTCGTTTTTTCTCCTTACAGCTTTTAATATTGCTGTAAGTAATTACTTTTACTTATATTACCTTGCTGGTTATCATGAGAAAAGCACCACAACTGATTGCAAACATATCAAGAGGATCCTACACACATTTATGGCTCGCAAGTAATTTGCGCAAGAATCACATTAAGGCCTATTGTTGTATTTGGTTGTAAACAGCGCCCTCTAAAGGCTGCAGTTGCAAACAAGGGGATGGCAGTTAAGTGGTGTGATTATACAAACGTGAAGGGGGTTAGGCTTGGTGGTTGGGTTTACTACAGTAACACTGGAACACATTACAAGGCTATTGGTGGAAACGCTGTTTAATTACCATGATGAAAAATCTAATAAACATTCACTATATTTAATAAACCCAAACTTATTGCCTTTACTGTATGACCAAGGCTGTGTTTTTAAATTCATTGGGCATTATTTTGTTTCAAATGTTTTATGCATATTGAATAATGAACTGGAATATATTAGTTGGAAAATAACACTCAATACCCACAAGTGATTAAGCAAATGCAAAGGCACACGGGAGGGTTTGTGAAACATGCATGTAAACGACCAGCTTCTAGCTGCATGTCTTAAAAAAATGGGAGCTTTGTCCCCCAGCCCCAGGCAATGTAGGCCAATGTCTGCAAATGAATGAATGAATGAATGAATGAATGAATGAATGAATGAGTGAATGGGTCTAAGGGCTGAAGCAATTTTAAAGGTTTAAATTCTGATCTGGTCTGTTATGAATCCTGCTGATGGATGACTGACATTTATTATTTAAAAAGGAGCAGACTAAAAATACCTCACGAGTAAAAATAACCATCCCATCTCTCCAGGGCGACACCCCCCCCCCTCCCCGCACGCACATGAGCATCCATAACTTTCACAATACATTCCCAAACCTGACATAGGTATGCCAAGTTACCTTCTCCTTCCACCGTGTCTGTGATTTTCATCTCCTGGCCCACTGTGAATGACTCAGGCTCCGTGGGGGTTTTGGCTTGCTGGTGATTGTGGTTGGTGAAGCCATCCGGGGCGCACTGGCCGTTCCGCACTGTGGCCGGGCAGGGATCCACAACAGTCGGGTCTGGGACGGGGTAGGACTCTTGGGTCACCTGGTCTGTCATTCTTACTGCGGTTGTTTTGTTTTCAGTCTCAGAGGAAGATGAGGATGATGGAAAAATAAAAGATTCACACCGGTTCGATAAGTGCAGCAGCCATCCAGCGCGTCCAATATGCCACCGGTGTCGACTCCGTTGCGCAGAGGGGAGAGAGAAGAGATGGCGATAAGACAAGATGGGAGATAAAGGATTTATCTTCCTAGCATCAGCAGCGAAGCAACTCCCTCTGAGAGAACTCAGCACTGTGGGATCAGTGTAAATACCCTGCAGGCTGAGCCAGTTAGACACAGTTTAGGGTTAGATGCGACAATGCGATAAATTGCTGAGATCTGCTGTGAATCAGGCGGTACCTTCAAGTTTTTTTTCCCTCCTCCCCTTCCTCCTTCTCTCCTCCCCCATAACTCAGCTTCTAATTCAGAATCAAGTACATGAGGTGACATCTGCCCTGAATTACCCAAGCATTTCTACAGTTTCTCTTTTAGTTTGCCAAGATTTATGCACAAAGACGACCCATAGCCCAACCCCTACACCTTCAGAGAGGAATTCTATAGGCTACCGAGCAAATTAAAGGCCTGCATAAATATAAATTGTTACCACTACTGACCTTAAAAATATTTAAATGTTATATTAATTGGTAATTCTAAATTGGCCGTAGCTGTGGATGTGGGCGTGAATTGTCTGTCTCACCTTGTTACCCCTTTAATGGCCTGGACACCTGTCCTGGGTGTGCCCCGCTTAATAACTCAAGCCGGCAACCCCGGCTGGGTGAGCAACCTTAATGGGCCACCAGGTGGCGTCCTAGAGCATGTGCAAGCCATGACATAAAGTTGGCTAATGAGGATGATGTCGGTGAATTTCAAACTGCGCAGCCTAGATAAATCAGACACAAAAGCAAGATGCAACCATGATGTGACATCCTGCGTCTAAACCAGATTATGAGCACGACATTCAGACTCGGTATAATGAAGGCAGCCAGTTAAATGAGTAGGTTTATGGGCATGTGTTATGAGTGGGTCGTAAATGCATTTTGAATACAAGTTGATAGTTCTGAATATCAACATTAATGACCTTACAGAGCCAGCAGACTAATGATCCGACTTTCTGTTTGTTTCAAAGATTGGGCAATAAATGTCCCAGCAGCAGCGGGAGCAGCCAGTCACCTGTCGGTCATTGGTTTCAGGCTGAGGGCAGGGAGTGAATTTGCCCACAGTTTTTCCAGGATATCTTGGGCAGCAGACTTTTACGTTTTCCGAGACTAACCCTAGGGATGAAGGTTGATATCCACAATCATATTTTACCAAAGGAGTGGCCCGACCTGAAGCAGGTAGGCACTGCCACAGGCAAGCTGATTTGGGTCTCAACAGCACGCAGCTTCAGCTTAAATAAACCCGCAGAGTTTACAGATCAGAGCTCACATGGAGTGGGTCAGTGGGTTAAAAAAAAAAAATATATATATATATATATATATATATATATATATATATATATATATATATATATATATATATATATATATATATATTTGTATCACTTTCCTAGCTTGAACTGTGGTTATTAAATGATAGTAACGTTGAATCTATAGACCTTTTCAGATGGATTTCAGCAAGGAGAGTAACAGTCCACACAAATCAGTGCGGTCTATGGATGGTTAAACTTTAATCAATAGACATTGGACTTGGTTTATCTGTTCCTGCCCTTATGTCTCTGTCGCTGCCTGGCTAATCATTTCCCACATTTAGAGCTGAACAGAAGGCATGGGCTAAAGCCTGAGGATCCTGGAGGATCTCAGTGCATCCTTCTTTTTTTTTCCAAGTGAAGGAAAGTATGTTGTAAATGCCTGTTGTTTATTTGCCTGTAGAATTGTGTCTTGCATTGCATTATATATATATATATATATATATATATATACACACACATATATATATGCATGTGCATTTAATGCTTGCTTTGAAATGCACGATAAAAAAATTTCCTGCATAAATCAGAGTGATTAATATACACACAGCTGTATATTTACAATGTTTCTACATTTATTGCATGAAGAGATTCTGACAGTTTTGTAAAAAATGTAGGACAAAAGTCGATGTAAACAAAACAATTCATTAAAAAGTGTTGGATTCTCTTGAAACATGTTTTACAGTTTGGGTCCAAAGAGAGAAAATGTGTCGACCTTTATAGCAGACATTTCAAAACAATTTTTTATAGGAATCTTTCCCAAAGAATCTGAAAAAAAAAGGAATCAAGGCAGTAAAGCAGTCTTACCATGTGTTCTGAGTTGGTAAAGAGGTCATAAACTCTTAAGCACAACATTATTTGAACTTTATATCAACTTCAGTGTTAAACTGACATGAAGACGTTTCACTTACAGCCACCTTCCAGTGAAATGGCTTCTTGAGACCATAGATCCATGCCTCAAACACGGATGTAAAATCAATCGTTTTTGAAAAACTGAAATTCCTCTGTGGCATCATCTAAGTACACTGTGGATCTGATGTGAATGGATATGGAAAAAGTGGCTTTTCTAGCAGTATTGCTCACGTAGATCTTTTGCAGCTTCATTTGTATGCAAAATGCGCGAGCAGCCTCAAAAGGCAATATCTTAGTTATTCAGGGCATTGGGGCGGCTAGTCCTGCAGAATGATGACCAAACCCTCACAGATGGGATAATAAAATCGATACGGGCTCTTCTGGCATTGTGAATGGGAGATCCTGAATAGTGATCTTGTTTAAAAACACAACAAATAAGCAGTCAAATCCATGGTTGATATTTATATGTGCTATTTTATAATTTAAGGATTAGTAATCCTGTATTTTTCACGTTTCAGAGGTATGGCTATGATGGGTTTGTCCAGCTTCACCATCACTGCAAGGTAAATAACTATTTCCTCTATTTTCTTATGCAGATACAGACAGGGTACAGGTGCAGGAACACTTACGCACTGCATACTTTGTTGAGCACAGAGCAGATTCATCCCAGCTGGCGGCGGCTGCTTCCACCCCGTGGACCTGCCAGGCTGGTCCTGGCTACGTGAGCAGCTGCAGAACTCAGCGAGGTGCCACTGCAGCAGTAGAGTGATTCAGTTCAAACAGACATAACCCATCCGGACACAGAGCAGCCTGGCGGTTATTGCCAATTTAACTTTTATCATCAAACATGGGTTGAGCATTTTGGTATTAGCAAAGTGTATTTAAGAATGAACAGTTTAATCTTCTGAATTAATGCTTGAGCTCAAAGTATTGATATTGTTTAAAAAAACAAACAAACAAAAAGACTCTTTGTTGCACAGGTGTGGATTCAACCAGGAAATATTTAA
The DNA here is from genome assembly GCA_024447675.2 of Pterophyllum scalare. Classification (NCBI taxonomy): domain Eukaryota; kingdom Metazoa; phylum Chordata; class Actinopteri; order Cichliformes; family Cichlidae; genus Pterophyllum; species Pterophyllum scalare. Next base: position 14,428 of record JAMQGT020008246.1, read on the forward strand.
TAAAAAAAAAAAGAAAAGTCAACTCTCTGCTGCCATCGTGTGGTTCAGTTTTGTTAGTAAATCTAAAAGTCACATTATAAACCTGGCATGTTTTCTATGTTCTATTGTAAATAAGATATGGGTTTATGAGATTTGTAAATCATTGTATTCAGTTTTTATTCGCATTTTACACAACGTCCTAACTTTTTCAGAATCGGTGTGATAAAAATCTGTCCAAAGATGATCCAAGGAAAAGAAAAGAAAGGGAATGTGTTAACTGTAGCAATGTGAACTAGACCCTGACAGTGGTCTTAATGTTGTGCTTTAGGGTGAAGCAAAGATGATGAAGGATGGGAAGGTTTTCCGGGTAATACAAGAAAACTGCTGGGATCCAGACGCTCGCATACGGGATATGGATAAACATGGTATATGCACAGACACAAATGATATTTAGTTTCAGCTGTTTGTTAGTTTCATCCGCTCTATACCTAAAAGCAGTTTTTCCTTCCACGGTCTTCAGGTGTCACTCTGCAGGCCCTTTCAACCGTTCCTGTGATGTTCAGTTATTGGGTAAATGCACAGTCAGTCAGAACAGCTGTTAGAGCTGGTGTTTACTGTGTCTCAGATAACTGAGTTATGCCTACCAGTACTAATTACAAAGAAGCAAACCTTGCAATACCACAAGCTGCTTATCTAACTTCTTCAATGTAAAAGTATTCACACCAAAATAAAGAATGTGACGAAAATACATTGCATTTTCACAGATATGTTTACTTGTTTTTTCTTCTGTTTTAATTTCCAGGCTAAACCTCATGACACACTGGATCTCTGTATTCTTTTAAATGACAGTTTGGCTCACTCAGTGCGTAGCCACCCCAAAAGGTTCGTGGGCCTGGGCACGGTGCCCATGCAGGCCCCTGATTTAGCTGTGCTGGAGATGAGGCGCTGTGTGAAGGAGCTCGGTTTCCCTGGGGTCCAGATTGGGTCGCATATCAACAACTGGGACCTCAATGCCTCCGAACTCTATCCCTTCTATGCTGTGAGACTTTACATCCTTGCATAATTAAGATGGGGATCATGGTGATGGTATTATTAATTGTGCCTACATTTTCTATACAGCTAATTGGTTCCACTGATTTCTATTTTTATTTATGGCCTAATTTCTCATTCCCTGATAAATACTGATCCTGCAGTGTGTGTCTTCACTGCAGGAAGCAGAGGAGCTGGGCTGTTCCATATTTGTCCACCCATGGGACATGCAGACAGATGGGAGGATGGCTAAGTATTGGCTACCCTGGCTAGTGGGTGAGGGAGATGGAGTGGGAACTGGTCTAGTCAGCTAAAGATATAAACAACCCTAATTTTGGGTTTTATAAAATGAGTAATGAAGTAATCAGTAATCATTTCTCTGTTTAATATTTAGCTCTCAGATGCTATTTAATGCTTTGTGAATATTGCCAATGACACATCTGCTTCTACCACTTACCATACAGTCATATGCTTTAAGTTCATAGCAAAAATAAATCTTTTTTTTTTTTAATCTTTTCCCTTCCAAAGGTATGCCATCTGAGACAACCATGGCTATTTGCTCGATGATATTTGGTGGTATCTTTGAGAGATTTCCTAAACTGAAAGTCTGCTTTGCTCATGGAGGTATAGAAGAGATAACATCTTGCTCACCATTTTTGTTTCCAGTTAACATCACAGCAGTATATTAAAATCATTAGGCAGCCACTTTCAATGTATTCTTACTTCATGCTCAGTTTAAGATGAAACAAACCACTGAGCCGTTGTTTGACCTTTAGTACCTGTGCTCATTTGGTTACAGGTGGCTCTTTCCCATTCACTGTTGGCAGAATTGAACACGGCCACAAAGTGCGCCCTGACCTGTGTGCAGTTGACAACGACATCAGTCCACGGAAATACCTCGGTTCTTTTTACACTGACTCCCTAGTTCATGACCCTGCCTCCCTGAAGCTGCTCATTGATGTTATCGGAAAAGTGAGCCGGTGTCCAACATTCATTCAGCCGACGGGTCGTACCTCTCTGGTGGCGAGGGAGGGCTGATAGATTCAAAAGGCAGTGAAGGAGTACAGGAGACAGTTTTGAGCACAGAGAATGTGGGGGTGGGGTGGTTGTAAATAGTTCAGCCATTATTTCTGTAAAACCACTTTAACCTTGGCTTAGATTCAAAAAGCTGTGTGGCACAGTGCAGCACTGATGTTTCAGAATGGCTGTGCCGATGGCTGGAGCTATTCCTATTTTCACCACTTCATAATTTTCTAAGTTCCCATTTTCTTGTTGCAGGATAAAGTGATGTTGGGAACAGATTACCCATTCCCACTTGGTGAGCTGCAGCCAGGATCCCTCATTGAGTCAATGGATGAGTTTGACGACACACTAAAGGTAGCAGCATTTTCCTTTCATTCATCTGCCCAATACACGAATAACAATTTTGTTGCGACGAATCTCTCACACGTGGCAGGAAAGTAAAGACGTCTTAGCAGCAGCGCAAATAATAAGTAACCTTGAACGTTAAAAAATCATCCGACACATCTTAAAATAGGTTAAAAGTTCGTTGTAGATTTTAATTGATGATTTTTTTAATATCCTAAAATAATGACATGCACACTTTTGTGTTGCAGGATAAACTGCTTGCTGGAAACGCACTAGAATTCCTGGGACTGAATCGAGAGCATTTTATATAACATGACACTGCAATAAAACTGCTTAGATCAACAGTGATGAAGTGCAAATGATTTTTCCAAATATTTCTGTTTGAATGATTTGTTATTTAGCATGATAAACTAAGCATTGTGCCCTGTTTTTGTTTTGTTTTTTTTGCTCAGACTCAATATAAAAAGTGGATCTGAGAAAAGACATTTGAGGTTGTTATTGTCAGTATGTAAGGATGGTATGTGATCATTCTAAATTAACCCTGCTCAAATTTTAGATTATAATAGTAATGTTTGAATGTGACTAATTTTCCATCTGTTTTAAGTTACAGCCTTTTGGTAGGCTATAAATGAAAATGCTAATATGATGGCATAGCCCATTGTGCTGCCATAGTTGTTGGTCACTTGTGTTGATGTAGTACTCTATTTCTTACAGTAAAATGGCTTTGGCTGCTCAGATGATGCTGTTCATCTGCTGCAGACAGTTTTCTGGCCTGCCACTTTCCTCTACGTGTCCAGTTTCTTCAGATTTTTTAAGGACATACTGCATATTATTCTGAGAAATGTCAAATTTTCAGCAAATAGCTCTCTGGGAATCATCTTGTTAATGCAAAAATAATATTTTACGTCTGTCAAACTGTGTACTTTTACATTTTTTCATAGATTCAGCTAAATAAGTGGGAACAAATTATGTGTTTTTGTGACAAGCTTCTAGTAAAAAAAAAAAAAAGTCCCTCAGGATACAATTCAACCCGTTAATGCCAAGTGTATCATATTTGAAACATTTGTGAGCTTTTTGAGACTTCTACATCATCAGTTACATTTTTTCCCTGAAAAACCTAGGCCTAACTTTTATAAAATACAGACACAGCCCTCACACACTTAAAAGGTAGGAACACATATGTAAGAGTGCTGCTCATTGACTACAGCTCAGCATTCAACATTGCCATTCCACGGGGACTCTTTGAGAAGCTCCTCTCACTTGGGCTGATACCTTCTGTCTGTAATTGTGCGCTGAACTTCCTGTCAGACAAGCCCCAGTCAGTCAGAGCGGGAAACCGGACACTGAGCATTCCTCGGAGCTGCGTGCTGAGGCCCCTGCTGTACACCTTCCTCACATTTGACTGTGTGGCCTCCCAGACCAACACCACAGTGATTGGGCCGATCGTTGATGGGGAGGAGACAGAAGAGAAGCAACAGGACCGGTGGCCTGGTGTCAGGAAAATAATCCTCCCAGAGATGTAAATAAGAACAAAGAGATGATTACTGATCTGAGGAAGAGGACACAATGGCACACTCCAATATACAGCAGTGAGACAAAGGCAGAGTGGGTGAAACCCTTTAAAGTCCTTGGTACATGCATCAGTGAGAATCTCACCTGGTCTCACAACACCCAGCAGCAAAAAACTGCACTTCCTGAGACAGCTCAGGAAATTTAGCATGCCGACCAAAATTCTGAGCAACTTCTACAGATGTACAGTTGAGAGTGTCATCACGACCTCGGTTACAGTGTGGCATCGAAGCTGCACTTTTCAGGACAGGAAGGCTCTACAGTACAATAAATCAGTGGAGCAGCCTCATCGTTAAGGACAACACACACAGGTAGGGTAGACACTACAAGAGTCTGAAATCAGGGACTACTCAAATATCTTCTACAAACAGGCTCTAAGACTCTTTAAGATACTCAGCACCGCTCCTCTCCCACCACTTCACTAAATCACTACTGTCACTTCTTGTTCTTCTTATTTTGGCTGCTCTGTTTAGGGGTCACTTTTCCTCCTGCCTGGCAGCTCCATATTCATCATCCTTTGTCCAATATATCTACCATCCGTCCTCTGCTCGTCCAAACCATCTCAGCCTTGCCTCTCCGCCCTCGTCTCTAAACCCCTCAACCTGAGCTGTGCCTCTGATGCACTTATAGTCCTGTCCCATTCTGGTCACTCCCAACGAAAATCTTAACTTCAACTCTGCCACCTACACCACAGCTTCCTGTCTTTTTTTTTTGCCAGTGCTCCCGCCTCTTGCTCTAATTTGCACAGATCTGTTTGCAAGTACTTCGTTACTGTATTTAAGTAGAATTTTCAGGTAGCTCTACTTTACCTGAGTATTTATTTTAATTTTTAATTTTACTCCACACATTTTAACACAAACATCTGTACTTTCTACCCATTGCATTTTCAAAGCGGGCTCGTTACTTTAGGGTTAAGACATTTGACGGAAGTTTTTATTTCCGGTCACTGCGCGCCTACAAACATCAAACCAATCTGAGATTGAATGGAGGGAACAGTAACACATAAGGGGCAGTCGTATTGGCGTGTCCATCCCCGGGGCTTATCGCATACAAAGACTTGAAAGAGGCAAAACCATATAATTTATGCATCATTTATATCGCAGTACTCAAGGGTTACAGCAGTGGGCCGGACCGAGTGCAGTTGTCCGTGAGTTGTGGTCGCTGTACTTTAGCATCTAGCTAGCGGCACTGAAGTGGAGCGAACATAAAGGCAGTAACGTGTGGCGGCACATCATTTCAAAGGAGTCGTGTCTATCAGCTTAACAAGTATCAGCAAACACACAAACTGTGCAGTTTGTCACACGGTGTATCTGCTAGTTAAAGGTCCAGCTGCTGTATTACCAGGGAGAGAAAAGAAAGAGAGAAGTTCACTCAGAGATGGAGAAAGATGGAAGAAAGAGGACAGGAGAGGAAGAAGACAGGTTAGATTTAAAGGTAAGGACTTTTGATAAACTGGAAATTTAAGGGCTACATGTACTGTCCTCATTTTTTTTAATCAGATAGTGTATCTGTATATGATGTGAAGTTATATCTTTTCATATTGTGGAACGTCCTGCAAAACAAACCGAGGCATACAAACTCTGTGTTATTCAAAGGTTGTATGAAAATACTGCAGTTTAGTGCAGGACAAAACGGTTAGTTTGCTGTACTGTGGTGAATTTATATCAAAGCTCTGTGTTGGATGGGTGCACATGGTTGTGATGTTCATGGTCAGTGTTAGGTTAGGTTAGGTGTAAACAGTATACCGTCAGTGTAGAGGATGGAAATCAGCTAAGATAGTTTGGAAAATATTGAGTTAAATCTTGTTGAATTCAGTTGTGTAAGTCCACAAAAAGCAGTAAACCCCAGAACAGCAGCAGCTGATCACAGCTTGTACACAAAGAAAATCTTCTGGAGTTCACAATAGAAATGATTTTGAGCTGGGTTTTTTTCCCCCCCACGCTGAGCCACTACAACTGATCTTAGGGTCCCCCCACCTGCCGAATCTCATTGCAGTCTCAGACTGTGCTCAATTTTTTGTTTAGGTGAGTCAAAGTCAGCCTCTACAATGTAGGCAATAAAAATTTAGCTTTTTTTTTTTAGGAAAAAAAATATTTATTTTTCTCTGCTCATGTTCTTCATAACAATGTTAGAATTAGACAAGAATTTGAATTTAGATTGAAATAAAGTTTGTGTTCTCATGTAATAATATTATTACATTAATATAGTACAAAAGGTACAACTCAGGTTATGAAGATCAGGCCTTAACTCATTTCATTTCTTGCATATTTATCATTTGCACTTTCTTTTGGAAAATTCTTCATTTTTAATCTTGGATCTTCATTTTTATTTTATTAGAAATTTTATATATGTTTTGTGTGAAGGGAGACTGACAAAATAAGAGTTTCACCGTGGTCGTGTTTTCCTGTGCGACGCTGACGTCACATCCTGTTTCTCGATGCCCAGGCGAGCGTTGGGGAGTAATGGCGGCGTGCCGGGGGTCTTCGTCGAAATGGTTTTTCACCCGGGAGCAGCTCGAAAACACGCCGTCCCGCCGATGTGGAGTAGAGCCAGATCGGGAGCTCTCTTACCGACAGCAAGCGGCAAATCTGATCCAAGATATGGGTCAAAGACTCAACGTGTATCCTTTGTAAATAAACTTATCCTCGAGCAGGCTGGACGGAGACATGGCGCTAGCTAATCGTTGGCTACGGCCCGCTAGCTGAGTTTTGCGCTGCTTCTGAGGTTAGGGAGCAAGACGCGGGATTTTTCGATTGGTGTGCTTTGGTTTTGTTTTATGTCTGTTAAAATGAATTTCCCATATTATGCCGTGTCCCTGTAAGCACAGCAATGCGTATCACTTTAATTGTTTTCCGTTTAGCTTCGCGCTAATATGGCGTGCGAACTATTTTACTAGCTATTAGTAAGGCCTCGAGGCAAGTTTGCAACTTCTGATAGACGCAGAAATGTACGTCTTCACGCATTAATGTGCGTTTACCGTTTTACTGCTTGTATTCGATAGAGTGCGTGACCTGAATGAAACAGTTGTTTTTATACATTATCTTGCAACATTCTTGGTGGATTAGCTTTCGAGTTTTCTTTACCTGGTGTTTTTAATCATTAAGGCTGTTATTTTACGCCAAGAAGATGCACAGTGATATGTATCGTGACTTGATAAACAGCCAGACTGTCATCAGTTTCAAAAATCTTGGAGAGAGTTGTTCTACATTAGCTCCTTAAGGTGGTTGAGGGAGACGATTTGTTTGTGAAATTCCCAATCCGGAATTGTGGCACTGAAACGGCATGTTAAAAATTAATATTATGTGCTTAGATGAGGGTCAATATTACAGTTTAGTCCTATTAGATAACCTGCAGCCCTATTGATCATGCTGTTCTTACTAATAGATTACAGAACTGGATTGACATCTCTGGCACTTTTCCCAAATGATTTTCATCTTATTTCTGACAGACACTAAAGAGTACATCCTCATCTGCACCCCTCGGATGTGGGGTTCCTTAGGGCTCAATCCTTGGACTAGTTCTGTTTTCACACTATGCTGCCCCTTAGCCATCTGCTTAATAGTTTCCTACCATTACTATGCTGCCAGTACACCGCTGTACTGTTAAGCCAAACAACCTCAGCAGCCCCTTCTACCTTGATGATTGCTTGACTGGATATAATAATCAAATGTCTTCAAATTTCCTTAAAGTTAATCCTGTCAAAACTGAGGTTCTTGTTTGACCCTGACAACTTCAATCATCTGCTAAGAACCTTGGCATTGTCTTTGACCAGTATTTGGAATTTGAGTCTCACATCTCAAAGCTAGCACTCGCATATCATGCTTTTCTGCTTCCCTTCACTGGCTTCCAGTGAAATTAAGAATCCATTTAAAAATGTTATGAATAATATACAAAGCTCAGCATGGATATGCTACATATATAGCAGAACTACTGAGACTTTCTAACTAGGGCTGCAGCTATCGATTATTTTAGTAATCGAGTATTCTATCGATGTGAGTAATCAGATAAGAAATACTTGTCTTATTAACAGTTCATCTGCATATTTTAACTTATATGGATTTACTGCAGATTTTTTTACTGTGAAACAAACAGCGGTTGATGGAGTAGCTACAAAGTTCTTTTCTTCACATTGACACTGGCTGATCAGGTGGTTGATGAAGGGCTCCTCCAGCTGTTTCCCAGTAAAGGTTTAATGGTTTTTTACAGGAACACTGACACTAGAAAAACTTTTACTTTCACTCCACCTGAGCTCACCGTCTCGATAACTGCTCTGCCTTTTTGCAGAATCCACATGTGAAGACAGACTGCATGTAATGCATGCAAACTGCTGCTGTTGTGTTATCAGCGTCTTTGTTGAAAAATTGGGGTCTGCATGAGCGTAATGTTGCAATGCTTTATGCAAGCATTTTCTTAAATATGTTTCTAGTGTATGCTGTACTAGTGCAGGTCTATTTTTAATTACTAATCAGGGATTAAAGTATAAAAATATTATGATGCGCGGGGGCTTCCGGTACAGAACAATCGCTTTTGCTAATGCTTGCTAGCAAACTGTGGTTATAGCCATATGTGTGTGGTTATAGCAAGCCGTTCTGGTAGCTAACAGCTGAAATAAAGAAAAAAATAAACAGCAAAATTTCTCAACACAGCGAGCATAACACACAAACACTGCAGAGAGCAGTGGAGGCATGGAAAAATGTGTCAGCAATGATCCACTCAGTGTTAAAGGGGATCTGTCGCAGCGATGGAGAACTTTTTAGAACCTGAGGTTTTTTTTTTCCTAATTCCTGATCCACGCTCTAGTCCAGTAGGTGGTGGTAATGCAGCTCTAAGCTGGTTTGCCAACCACCCCTATACCCACAAGAAAAAGACCATGATGATGGAGAAGTTCAATGGCGCTAATGCAGGTGAAACGCTCCACCTAATACTGAGACACCTGAGTGCTGCAGAGTTCAAACGAAGCCTTGAAGCAACAAATTTGTGTCGAGGATTTTATAATCAAACTATTCAAGTTACTTGAGAAATCATTGCAGCCCTTGATTGTATGTGGGGTCACTGGGGTCAAGATCAAGGTCACTCACTAAAAATAGAAAAGCGGTGTCTACTCAATAACTGGATAACAATGAACAGGGTTAATATAGTGCGACGGGCGTATTTTACGTGGCTAGGTGATGCTCTCATTGGTTAGCTTACTGATCTGGTGTGTGTGTGTGTGTGTGGTTGTGTCTGTGGTTTTAGTCAAACTGTGACACACTTTGTAACTGTTTTAAAAATTGCTATGCAAACTAAGTTATTATTGATAAAGTATTGAGTTGAATCTTTACTCAACAGTTTGCTCTGTCATTAAACAAATTTTAAATGTTTCCTTGACTCATCCTCAAGCTCTCAATTAACAATAAACACAGCAATTGTTTACATGCATAGATTTTATATGCACCACTCTTTCGCCAAATTCCATAGAAATGTAAGTATTCTTAATATAGCTATCTTGTTTACCCACAACCATGTGTTGGACAGACTTGACAAAAATGCATACATTTTTGATTTTATACAGATAATATCTCCAACTACCCTATTCTTGGCTGCAAAAGTGGAAGAGCAACCTCGGAAACTAGAACATGTAATCAAAGTTGCACATGCTTGCCTAAATCCACAAGAACCGCCTCTAGACACAAAAAGTAATGTAAGTATCAGTATCTTTGCACAGTTTGTCGTTAAATTGTTTTTTTCTTTCCAGTTGTCTCAGTGGTCATGGTCTCCCTGTGTTAAACTGGTTGTGCCACATTCTCCCGCCCAGTGTAAGGGCTCTTATTATCCTGCACTGGCCTTTAGTTGGTGCGTTCCAAACAAATACACCTAACTGGGCTTGCAGTAGTTGTGTAATGAGCCTCTCTGTTTGGAGTTTTGGCCATTTGAAATCAGTTGTTAGGGGGTTAGGTTAATAGACGCATTACAGTTGTGTTGTAATGACTGTCTATCAAACTTCAGGCATACCTCCAGCAAGCTCAAGAGCTGGTGATACTTGAATCCATAGTGCTGCAGACCCTGGGTGAGTAGTGGTGACTGGAGTGGATGACTTGAGAGCAGTTTGTTTGTCAATATCATTGGTTAATTCTAAGTAAGGGAGTAGTGCTATTGATTACTGTTGAAATTACTTACCACAACCTGCTGACTGAAATGTATTATTTGCATATGGTTATTTTCTCATGTTTTCAATGAATCATGTAAAGGTGACATGTCATTCTTTTTTGCTAATGCTTGTTGTAAATATGATATTGATTAAACTGTGAACAGTTGTTCATAGGAATATTTTTCAGCTTTTTCATACACGTAGTCGCAACATTTTGTGTTGTGAGTAGGGACGCACCGATCCAACTTTTCCAATTTTTGATACTACGCTCATACCTTGGCTTTAGCGATCTGTCGATACAGTGTACTTGCCATATACCAGTGTTGAAATGGTAAGCCATGTTCTTTACTGAGGAAAAAATGTATGTAATGTAAGGCAGCAGCAGGTTCAGCTTAAACATTACTTTCCTATATTTGTAAAATAAGAGGTTAATTAATAAATCAAAGAACGTCGATTTACTGGATTAATATTTGTAAAATAACGCATGGCAACATGCTCAAAATAAACACAAGTGTATTGCGTAAATGGATTGTTGTTCATCTCATTTATTTGCACTAGTCTTCAGCTCAGTGTGAAAGTTAATTGGCTGCTGTACATTGCTGTCATGCTAGTTTCTCCTTTTCTTCCACATAACTGCATGTGTGATGTGAAATAATGAGTGGATTACTACATGTTTGTGGTATTGTAAGGAAAAAACAAGCTCAGAGTGGTCAATAAGACTGGAAAAGGGCTATACAAATGCAAGTACACTACATTACATAAAAGCTTCCCAACAAGTGCCCCCAGAAAAAATGTTCTGGCTTCTACACTGTATAATGTCTCTGACACTGAACAGAATAGAATTGAGTAGCTCATTGATATAGAGCCAGCTTTTAGAGGCAGAATTGGATTAATACACAGTTCAGATACTGGATCGGTGCATCCCTGGTTTGGCTAGAACAGTTTGTGCTCTCTTACTTCAAAAGTAGGAAAATGTCTGTCATTCAAGTCGATTCGGTCTCTCTTTAAACAGCCTTAAATTGACCGTCAAGCTCCAAAATCTACAATTAACACACAGATGTGTGCTAATCTTAATTGATTGCATAAGCTTTTCTTTTTTTCTTATTTTTATTTTGTTTAATCATACAATGACATGTCACCTCCCCGCTGTGTCTGTGTTGAACTCACCTGTCATGTATTTTGTTCCAGGCTTTGAAATAACTATTGATCACCCACACACTGATGTGGTGAAATGTACCCAGCTAGTGCGAGGTAGAGGCTTCCTTCTTTGCTCTTTGTGCCCTCTGCTCTTGTTTATCCCACCTCAGATATAGGTGGGCAGGGGGATGAAAACCTTGCTGATTTAATGCTTACATGACCACTAGCCTTGTACTTTTTATGAACCTTTTTGACAATAGCATAAATGTCATTTGCCAACACTTGTTGAGGCAAGACTGAGATTGAATTGTTCTTGAGATATTACTCTTTCATTCTTCAGTGTCTCAAACTGCCCCTAAATTACGATGACATGTTTTTCTATCATCTTATTAACCACAGTTATTTACTTGTCACCAAAACTGTAATCTATAATCTTAATCTAAAATCTGCAAAAATGCAGCTAGAAAATATTTTTCAGATTTATTTTTTCTAGTACAACACTAATGTGTGCCTTTAAAATCATACTTAATAACCTTAATTTCCGTCATACAAATTGACTGCCTAAAGCTAGTGGGTGCCACAGTTTAGAAAAGGTAGCTGCCTTTGATATCGATAAAATGCGCCCATACTGGTGGATTGTGTTGGCACACATGCAGAGCACGCTTTGTCGTCTGCCTGATTAAACTGTAACCCAAAGTCGGTGTAGCCTTTGCAGAGCAGGGGAGCGCAGAGAGGGCGAGAGAGAAAATTCACCACTCAGAGCTGAGTATTTAATAGTGTTTCTAGTTTGGAGATTCTTCTTATCAGACATGATTATAAGCTGAAGTTCTATTTTTAGTTTTGAAACAAAAACACTGTTTTATTTCCCTAACTCATAATAAGCCAGTATATACATTTTGTTGTCATTTCTGACTGTGTGAAAAATATTAATTTCTGTTATAAATGAGTTACTGAAACCCCTATTAATAAGAAAAAAAATGTAGGAAAACCCCCTCTACCAAAACTTTTTTTTTTCTTGAAAGCCTGTAATGTATTGCTACCAGTATTCTGTGTGCCATCATGTCAAAAAGCAACATATTAATTTCACTGTAGCTACGTTCCATTGTTAAAGCCTACAATGACTCTTCATTAAGTTATTAAATTACATAGAATTATCAATATGCAAAACTAAATGGCAGTAAATTGATAACCTGATTCAGGCAATAAGGGATAGTATTAAACTTATTTTCAGCTTAAGGTTTTTTTGGGGTGGACTGTGCATGAAATTAGAGTCTGTGTACAGTAACAGACAAGCCTGTTTCTGATGTCGATTTTATAAGGTTGTAAACATTTTATTACAAAAGTAGGGATTTCCTGTTTTTTGGCTATAAGCCCTTTTAGAGATATTCAGGAAAAGTACTACAGCTCTCTAAAAATTTCCAAAATGTTGCATGAGCTTGCATCATTTTTTTTTCTTTTTCCCCCAGTCTCGGTCTTGCCTTAATTAGTGCATTGGAAGTCAGCTTAAATACTAAACTTGACATTCTGTCCTAATAATAATAATAAAAAAGTCAATTTGGTTTGCAGAAAATGTAATTCTTTTTTTTTCTTCTGTTTTTTTTTTTCTCTTACAGCAAGCAAGGATCTGGCACAGACTTCCTATTTCATGGCTACCAACAGGTTGTTATCCTGCCCCTCTTTGTTGCACTTTGACTGCACACCATAGCTTCCTGTAATGCAGGGTACCCTTTCAGTGTCCAACGGGCCCTACTTGCACTGGTGGTTGTTGGGACGCTTGCCTCCTCCCCTCAGCTCCCCTCCCTTCTTCCAAGGTAGCGGGACGTGGTGGCTTGTAGCGTTACCGGCCCCAGTTGCAGTGCGGTGTATTGTACAAGGGACCACGTGTTGGCACAGATGGGTTGAATGCAAGATGTGAAGTGTAGTGGTGCGCTTGAAACCCACACGTTTGTTCGGTTGCGAAAAAGTGCATAATTCTAAAAGAAAGACACTTTGGTAGCCTGAATAGCAGCTAAAGATTTCAGAGATGTAAACATTTCTCATAGAGGGCCTTCCGGTAAGTACCGCAGATTAATTTTTAAAATGTTGTTTTTCATTTGAATTTGTTCAAAATGTATTATCTCTGATAGATATATTCAGCTTTTGTAATGTTTGCTTGTCATTAAATTATTTCTAGTGCTAAGCTAATTTAAGCTTAAGAAAAACTTAATTATAACCCATTAAGGACCTGCAAAATATCAGGGTTTTACCAGTAGCCCAGGTTGTTCCACTTGAGCCAAACCGTGCTAAGCCGAGCAATGCTGAAATGTATTTCCACTACAACCTTACAGCAGGGTAGGTGTGGGCGAAGTAGCCACAAAAATGTATCACAATATTTTAAGACAATTTGCTATATTTATGACAGTTGAAAAAAAATGCATAAAGAGCAGCAGTTTGTCAGTAATTGCAGCTTGCAGGCGGCAGCATTTATTAGTGCAAACAAAATGAAGTGCATTTTCCATCCTTCTTTTCCAACAAGCTTCTGTAATTGATTATCGATTACCTAATTCAAAGTGTGAGTTTATTGCAACAGGTTGCCAGCACATTATAGTGCAGTAGTAGTGAGACAGCACAAAAGTAGCCTGTGTAGCATTTTTTAATAGAATTTTAAATTTTAAGTAGAAGATTAACACTTTGAATTTAACCTTGTAACTCTTCAGAAGCCTGCACAACATTGTCACATAACTGACAAAATATTTTCTACCTGGGATGTTGTGTCTTGGGTTGAGCTTTTTAACCAGCCACTTAACGGCATCAGTACGTTCCATCTGCCGCCGGGTTGAACACACGAGTGTGTGATCGTGTGGGTTTTTACAGCCATTTTAATTATCAGTACAGAAGCTCAGAGATTCCAAGTGGAATCTGTTTGACAAAAATGAGGCATTCTGCGGAAAAAAAAATGTGGTGTGGGGGGATTCTTTGATACTTTTGCTTCTCCTCTTGTACCAGTGTTGATGTGGAGGTTTTGTCAGAGTGGCAACAGCTATTGTTGAGAATGCCAGCTACATGTGTCCATTTGAGGAACTGTTTTTGGCATTTGACTGGTGGCTTTGTTTTTCCACTCCCAGTGGACTTGAGCCACCTGGTCTCCTGTGGTGTGCAGTTTAGTTTGATTCATGTGGTGTTCACATTTTATTTTACTGGTTACTATTTGCTCTTAACAGTATTTAAGCTATTGAGTGGTAAACTGCCTTCTCCAGTGATGGAGAGAATGGAAAGATGGAAAGAAGTTACAGCAAACAGAATGTGTTTATTACCACATTGCTGATCTTTATTAATGATTCAAGGAAGCAACTATTATTGCTGTGTGGTGCAGTGGAAAAACTGTTGTACCATTTACTGCATGGCTTGGCACGACTCTACCCCCTGCTATGGAAAAACCCAAAATATGATGCGTAACTAATTTCTAGTACTTATCAAAAAGCATTTTGTGTGTGTGTGTGTGTGTGGATTTTTTTGTTTGTTTTTTGTTTTTGTTTTTTGAGTGTAAGAACTGAAGGACATGCCATGTTTTTGAGTTGAAAAACCAGGTCCTTAACGGGTTTAATTGTTATTAATGTCTTTTACTTTGTCTGAAACTTCAGTTTACAATGTCTGGATGCTGAATGTGAGCGGTGTAAATGTTTTGGAGCTTAAAAGCAAAACCTGTAATAAATTTTTCTTTTTAACTCAATTACAAGAACTTGCACAAGAATATTTGTTTTCAATCAGATCTGCTAAATGCATTTAAATGTTGGCTGTGACCGATAACTGTTATAGTCACAAGCATCAGATTCCAGACATTGTACTCGCTGCAGAGGTTAGCCCTTACCAAATGTGTTCTGCATTATGTTATCCAGCTGTTGTTGAATTAACTATAAAGTGGGCAAGGTCTTCTTTTAAGCTTTTTCTTTATGGCTTAAGGTCACACTAGTATGTACATTGTTTCAATTTGAGGTGATTGCAAATATCTAAATTTTGGCCTTTTTAAAAAGACAAAAAAAGCAATGCTCTTAACACATTCAGTGATACCCGCTTCAAAAGAGGTGAACTTCTGTTGCCTCTAATATTTAAGAACGAAATCTTTTGTTGGTGATCTTGAAGTGTTTTAAGTTTTTGCATATGTCTGAGCAGTCGGTGTTTGGTAGTAGGAGTTTCTGTTTCCTTATGTTTGCAGTTCCTTTTTACAGAATGGTTGCACATACTTAATTAGCTTTTTTTTAAAAAGTAATTCGTGTTTATATCATATGGTGATGACTTTACATTTCTACAGCACAGCTGCTAAGGTGTGTGCCTCCAGTTCTTTGATTTTGTGCCACTCGATTTACACAGTCCAAAGAGAGAGAGCCACGCAGTGAGATACTGTAGGAGCACGCCCCTGTCAGACACATAACGTAGCTGTCACATGGGTGCCCTCATTATCGGTGTGTTTTGCAATGACCAGATTAAGCTGCTCCAAGCGGAGACATTCCCTGCTTCACCTTTTTTTTAAAAATTCCCCAGCATTTAAACAAGCCAAGTTTCTTGAATAAGTTTTGATACAATTTCCTTACGTTTAAGCATAGTTGGAATTATGTCCCATGTGATACCTGGAGCCATATGATTGTGCTTGTAATAAGAGTCATTTACATTATGAAGTCAGTTTAACTCTATCAGCACTATTAAACAACAGTTAGTCTTGCAACTTGTGCCAGCGTCGTATTAAAACTGTCGGCTCCCTCTTTTGTTTTTCTCCTTTCTCCACATGTGGGACCAAATCCTGACCACACCTGCATTGAATCAACTCACATGCCTGTACTGTCCTGTAATATGCAGTCTGCACCTCACTACCTTCTGCCTCCAGTACAAGCCCACAGTGATTGCCTGTGTGTGCATCCATCTGGCGTGTAAGTGGTCCAACTGGGAGATCCCAGTTTCTACTGATGGGAAACACTGGTGGGAGTACGTGGACAGCTCTGTCACTCTTGAGCTGCTTGATGGTGAGATAGGTTACCTTTAATTCAGTCATCTTTTGCAGCTTTTTGTAAAGTTAATCTTTTGTGGGGTTGCATTTTGTAAACATATTTAACCAAGGACAAGTTTATAAAATTAAATGCTTTAAAAAATATGGAAACGAAAGAAGTGACAACAGAATTGTTTGACGGCATGCATGCCCTGTACTTTCAGAGTTGACCCATGAGTTTCTGCAGATTCTGGAGAAAACGCCCAGCCGACTAAAGAGGATACGCAACTGGAGGGTAGGTCGCTTTGCTGCCCTGTTTGTTAGCCGTATACTTATTTTTACTTATTTAATTTATTAATGTACAATATAGTAGATGTCATTTACATACATCCCACTTTGTAAAATAATCCTTTTGCAATATTGGTGGCAGGTTTTTAAGTGGTAAATACTTTATGCAGGTGCTGCTGGAGTAATCTTG
This sequence comes from Pterophyllum scalare, assembly GCA_024447675.2. Lineage (NCBI taxonomy): Eukaryota > Metazoa > Chordata > Actinopteri > Cichliformes > Cichlidae > Pterophyllum > Pterophyllum scalare. The sequence goes on from JAMQGT020008246.1 coordinate 31,072, forward strand.
CCACATTGAGCATTATTTGTAGTTTGTCAGTGTCTGCAGCTACCTAAAACCAAAGTCTTACAAGCCTCATTTTCTGCCCTGTAGGCAACACAAGCTGCCAAAAAGCCTAAGACTGAAAACACCCAGATGACTGACAACTCATTTGCTGGCCCATCACTGGCCCAGGACCAAGCTGATGACTCACTTCCTGGAATTCCTTCTTCCAGCCTAGGTTTTTCCAAAGCAGGCTCTGCTTTTCCTGTGCCCATGCCTGGCCAGTCCAGTGGAGTAGCTCTGTCTCTGGACACCATCGCTGCCGCATACAATCCAGGAAGCCACAGTGAATGGCCTCAGAGCAACCAGAGCCAACTAGGATACCCTACCACTTGTATAAAACAGGAACCCCTTAGCATCTCTATCCAAGAATCTTTGCAAACTTCTGCTTCCTCTTTGCTTCAGCATCCAGTGGTATTCAAGACTGAAAAAATAGAGTTCAACCCAGTCAAACAAGAACAAAAGGGAGCTGGTGGGAGTGGATCTGTTAAGCATCAACTACCACCTCAGTCTGCTTATCCTCCACCAGCTCAACCTTCTCCAGCTCAGAAGCTGTCGCTAGATAAATACAGAGAGAAACATGCTGCAGAGCTGGCCATCTCTGGGCAGAAACGTAGGCAGGAACAGCATGGTGGAGTAATGGACTGCGATATAAGGGGGGATTTGTTGTCCTCCTCCTCCTCTAGCTATGCACCATCCACTATGAGCCAAATAGACAATAGAAAACATTCGCAGTCCCACCAAACATCCCACGGTGGTGGCGGCAGCACCACTGCTTCCCCAGTGAAAATAAAAGTCCCTTCCTCCTCATCCTCAGGCCAAGATAGACGCCATCATAGTGATAAACGGGACAAAAGCTTGCTTAAAGTCCGCTTGGCTGTGCCTGGGTCCGGTGGCGGTTCCCAGATGGATAAGAGCGGTCAACAGATGAGCAAAGATGAGCTCAAGATGAAGATTAAAGTGTCATCTTCTGAGCGCCACAGCTCATCAGATGAAGGCATGGGCACCAACAACAAGAGTAAATATTCCAGTCCAATTGTAAGCAAGGAGAAACACCGTGGAGCAGAGCACAACCTCCATCGCCACCACAAACACAGTCACCCCCATATACACAGTGGCAATGGACGAGGAGGCGCGGAGGGCTCAGGTGGTGGGGTAGGCCTGCTGCGGGGTCCTCCTGGCCTCATCAGCATGGAAGGAACAACACATGGTCCTCCTGGATCCACCTCTTCCTCTTCATCCTCAGCACGCAAGAGGGCATATCCCGAGGCTAGCCACAACCACCACCCTTCGTCCTCATCGTTCAGTTCTAGCTCCAAAGTGAGCAAAATCTCCAAAGGTGGCTCTGGTGCTCCAGGTACTTCATCTTTTTCTTCCCCTCTTTTCCTCCTTGCTCCTCTCCTGTTCTGCAGTGTGTCTCATCTGGCTTGCAGCTCTATGGCTACACCTCCCTCCCTCCATCCCACCCTCCTCCTCCTCCTTATTCTTGTTTCTCCTCCTCCCCTCCTGTCACACCCAGGTGGGCTGCGGACCTCTCAGCAGTACCCTCCTCCTAGCGAATCACCACATGAAGTGGGAGAGCAGAGACACTGAATCCATCACTCTGCAGCCATGGTCAGCACATGAAAATGGCAACAAACTACCCACAGTTCAGACTTTGAAGACTATGCTCACCTCTTTGTTAAGTGCCCTAGGAAAAAAAAAATAACTCTGATGATAAACCCTTTATTGAAAGGCAGAAAGTTATCTGCAAGAAAAAGGAGTATTGTTGGACTTCTCAATTTATGAGATGTGAAAGATGAAAAATTATGCTTCCTGACTGTCACATCTCTGGGCTTTGGTGCTCAGTCCTGTATTTCTGTTATTGTGTTGAATTGCTGCTTAGTTATTCTTCCTCCTCAAATGGGTCTAGAAATGTGTAAAGGTGGTTGTGTGTTTGGGGAAAGTGTTGTTTCCATCAGGGGGAGAAGTTTTTCCCCTACATGTCAGATCTCCATATGGGAAAACACAAGTATTACAATTTCTATAAAAAAGCAAGCAAGGTGCGCTTTTCTTATTTTCTTCCTCCTTTTCTTTTTTCCTTTTAAGAAGTAATTTAATTGAATCATGTTTCTGTGGTTTTATGGAGGAAGATAGTGGCCAGGTGGAGATGAGTTCAGTTTGCTGGTATTCCATTTATTACTGTTGATGGATGCAATTTTTTTTTCTTTTTTTTAAGATGTTAAAAATTCATCTCCTCAATTACTTTGTCTCGGTTTCTTTTTATACGTAAGTACTGTGTGTATGATTTGCATGTTTCAATCAAAGGGATTTGGAAGGAGAGCGCTAACTTGCTGTTTACAAAAAAAATGGAGATAAATGTACATACATTTTTGTATGTTTAAAGAAAAAGCTATACCATGACTACTCAGGTTAGGAGCTGCTTGTAAGTATAACAAGATTATTGTAATACCTATAAAAGAGTTTTATTTTGTCGATCAGTGGAGTGGGCGTCATCGGGTAAACGACTGAAGCATTCCAGTGGTGTGTGCTTCTCACAGCCTTGCTATAAGACAGTGATGAACTGTAGGTTTCCATCAGAGAATATCAGCAACTGGCACATCCAACACCTACTTATCACATAGGAGCGATGCAATTTGTACCAAAAAAACAATTTTTTGGACCTCTAAGTAGACCTTAAGCTGGATGCCAAAGGTTGTGCCTCAACAAGAGGAGAAAAAAAAAAGCTGGCAAGGACAGTAGTTGTGCTATTAAAGTTTACATAACCCTTTTTACTTTGAATGCATTCGGCATTTCGTGACATGAAACTGTAGCCCTTTTTAGATGTCAACCCGTAAAAGGGAAATGCCCACTATTTAATCACTGATTAGCAGGGTACTGTTCAGGATGAAACACTTGTTGGCTCAGTTTCATTTAGCTGTGACAAACTGGCCACATGCAGGATGGCCCGCCTGATATGTAGGTAACCTCAGATATCTGCAATGTAGACGTGCTTAATAATTTCTTTGTATCACTGACTTCCTTTATTCGATTGGTTTTATTTACGTTTGCAGCCCTGTACCTGTCTGGACACGGCTTTAGTATCACTTTCATACATTAAACACTCTTCAGTTGTAAGTTCTTGATATGACCCAATCTTCTCTGTTACTGACGGGGTTATTCATTTATTTTAGAGTGTGCAAAATAAAAAATTAGGCTGAGGCTACATTGTCTGTACCTTGATTGGGGATTTGCATTTGGGCACACAGGATAACTACAGTTGTAGAGCATAAGCTACTCTTCACATCCTTTTTCTCCACTTCTCATTTCAAAATTCCAAATAAACTTTAATGTTGCCACTACCCTACAGCGGAAGAAGTGCTGGTGGTCTTTGTCATTTAATGAGCAATTTAAGGCACTTTGTGCTGTACTGCTTATAGTTAAATATGAGGAGACATGGAGAAGTACTTATCAGCAGTATGTTGTTAAAACAGAGTTAAAGGCTGAATCCTTAGTGATCAAATATAAAGATATTGGGAACAAGTAATTACATTTCACTGGGAAATGATGGTTGGCTATAGAGGAGACGTTGATTAGGACCAAAAATACCACGCACAAACCTGTCATCATATGGAGTGAATCTAAGGCCTTTATATAAAAAACAAAACAAAAAACTGGCATTTGTGCAAGGTTTCTATGGGAAATGGTAAGAAAAAGCCTACATCTAATGATTCACATTTTATAGGTCCTATTTCTGTACACATAAGTATAATGTATAAAAGTGCTTCTCAAGACTGGTTTCTTCTTACTCTACTGTTGGCACTACTGCTATAGGCCACAAAAGACTATTTTTAGTTATATAAATCAAATAAACTCTAGGACATTTTAAAATTTTAATTTAACAACACAGTCCTTTTGTGTGTTCGCAGCACTTATTTTTCTGTTTCTCCTCAGAGCTCATGTCAGTTCCGTTTGTGGGGATGAATGAATGCCTCAGCAGCTGGTCAGCTGATGGACGTAATGTCTGGTCACTAGGGTTGAGAGAAAAATGAAATAAAATTAAACAGAAAAAAGATTCAATGACTTCTGGCTATAACCACAGACTGTATATAAAAGATGGGTGACATAGGCACTGGGATGAAATCTGTGGTCGTAATACTTTTCATTTTAGGTGAATATCAAAGCACTCAAAGTAACCTTACACAGAAGAGTTAATAACAATAAATCAAGAAATATCACTCAAGTTAACAAGTTTACAAATGAATCAGAAGACCTCTCTCATTGACTTTATACATCTGTTTTAACCCTATACCATAGATAGGGTCAATCCCCTCTGAAACTCTACACCGTGACCTAATGATGGCAGCTGTCAGAAGCATAATTCAGGCCTTAGAAACAACTGGACTATATAGTGTCTATATATTGGCTATAAAACGCTAATACTACACAGTCATATGTAAATTGCTAATTAAAATAAGTTACCCGCGTGCCACTGGGACAAAAACATAAATACAAGAGCAGTAAATTTGGGTCCAAGTAAACTTTGCACCTCCTATTACCTGTTTTAATTCACCTTTTATATAAATAAATAAATACATTCATGTAAATAAATAACTATGCATACTTGTGAGTAATTTCATGTTTGTAAATAAGAACTGGTTCTCAAACATTTTACCTGGTAAAATAAAGGTTTCAAAAACAACTGAATTTCTGTTATTACTGCGGCCCCACCTGCAGTACCTTCACGGCCCACTCGGGGGCTGCAGCCCACACTTTGGTAAACTTTTAGACCAGTTGGTGTTTTTTTTAAATCAAAAATATCAAAAATAAATCAGGCATTGTATTGGCATGTTTGTGAACTTATGAAATAAATTTCCACTACATTTCTAAAAGAGAAATTAGAGCTTTGTACTAGGAGTGGAAGAAAGCATCTCACCTCGTTAAGCAAATTCTTACAAAATCCTTTGCATTTTCAGAGAAATCATCTGGCAGGGAGGGCATCAGCCCTCTCTGAGCCCCAATGTAGAACAAGGCAGCCATCCTGTCCATATGTGCCAGCGGCGGTTTTCCTGTGGCCATTTCAAACACTGTGCAGCCCACACTCCATATGTCCGACTTTCTGCCGTATCCTGTTTCATTGATAACCTGAGGAGTGAAAAGGGTGAAAAGACAGACATGTTTGAAAAAGGGTTTTTTTAAAGTTATTTGGCTGCTTAAATGAGCACAACTTAAAAAAACAAAACAAAACATGAATGAACATGAATGTACCTCTGGTGCCATCCAGTAAGGTGTGCCATGGACAGACTTGAGCAGGTCTACACTGTTGCATGCTGTGTGATGTATGCAACTGAGACGTCGTGCGCAGCCAAAGTCTATGAGTTTGATGACACCAGTTGGCATTAGCATGACATTGTTTCCCTTCAGGTCCCGATGAATCACCCTGTTCACATGAAGGTAAGCCACCCCTTCAAGGATCTGATGAGTGTATAGAGCCAGGACTCGCTCTGGCAGGGGACCAAATCTAAGGGCATTGGATGATAATTTGTATTAATGGCACTTGTAAAAATCAAGCTATAGGCCTCAAAAGCAGATAAAATATTTCAGGTTAACCTGTGAATGATGCTAGCAATGGATCCTCCTGGGATATACTCCATGAAGATGGAAACCACATGCCGGTGAAGCGAGGTACCCAGGAAGCCAACAATGTTAATGTGTCTCAGGGTTTTAAGCAACTCCACCTCCCCCTGCAGACGATTGTACTCTTTCTTTGCAGCATCAGTGTCAGTGGAATCCAGGATCACCTGCTTCACAGCTATTAGCTGGCCCTGACTGGTCAGGCCACAGTACACCTGGTAAGGTAAGGTAGATGTTAGGGATTGTAAAACAACAGGACCTGCCGTTGTTGATGATTTGGGTATTTGTGGATTATTCTGGAGTGTGTGTTTTAATGAATGAAGCAGTTTTTTTTATTTAGATCAACTTTTTTTTTTTCATGTCAGAGAAAATGCCAAGTAGTTGTCAGGTTTCCTGAGACTGAATGAGCATGCGCTGGCACAAGGAGGTAATTCTGAGTAACTGCAAAGATTTCTGGTGCAGTTCTTCTGCATTTTTTGCTCTCGGTGTTTTACTGTACTATCAAAAGTTAGGATACATACTGTGCCGTAGGCGCCCCTGCCAAGTATGTCACCCTTTGTCCATGTGATGGTGTCATTTAACACCAACCCAGAGCCAAGCACAGCTCCACTGCCTTTTGAAGCAACCTGCAAGAAAAAGTACATAATGGTAATTAGAAGGTAGGTAAGAACAGTGAGTTACTTGGATCTGAACTTGATTATCAGTTAATTCAACAATTTGCTATGCGTTTCAGTTTTAAATATGATCAGTTTATCTTTTAAGGTGACGGTAAATAAATTATTACTTGATCCAACTGTCTTAGATAATTTTAGGCCAATTTATGTCCTTCCTTTTATATAAAAAAATAGTGAAAGAGTAGTTTCAGTCCGGATTTAGCACAAAAAACAGGACCAGTGAATGCAGTTCAGTTAAAAGTAGTTCTGAACAATGACGCTGTTACTTTTGATTTCCAGAAAATGTTTACCTCATAAAATGTATTTAGTCCCATAACAGGATCCTTTTCTCTGCTGGTCTCCTGATTGCTCTGCTCTTTATTTTCAAGAAGTGGGCCTATAGATGCATCCCTCTCATCCAAAGAGATCAGCTCCTCTGCCAGACATTGCAGCAGATCATCTGTAAGTGGTCCATCCCCTGCCTCATCCAGAAACTTTTGGTAAACAGGAGACGTAACTGTTTGGCTGCTGCTGCTTGAAGATGTCCATGTGTTTATCTTTGGCTGATGAGGGCTTTGTGATAACACAGGCTCCGGAAATGGTCTGTTTCGGGTCCCTGGTGATGAATTTATTGTTGATTCTTGAATTTTTTTGTGTGTAGTGAGAATTTTGCCATCGCATTTTAACGTTTCAGAGTCATTTGTGTAAAGAGTCTCTTCTATTGTAGACAAGTGACCTTCACCCTTGTCTTGACTGTTAACGTCAGTGTCCTTGGTGGGAACTAACTCGGTGTGTAGTTTAGGATTATTCTGTGCTTTGTGGATGCTCTTCCTGACAGGTGTGATTGGAGTTTTTATCCTGGATGGCACAAGCTTTGCTTTGCTTTTAGCTGAAGCAACCATCATCTCCGCTGGGCTTCTCCTCAGCTTACTCTGTGCTGGTTTCAGTTTCCTGTGTTTAACTTGGTGGGCCTGTTGTGTCTTCTTAGGTGGAGCGCACTGGGTTGGACTTCTCTCACCGTGTTTCTCACAGGTGTGGGAAACCCTGAGGTTTTCATAGGCAGGACCGGCAAACATCTCATAGATGGCCGGTCCTTTTCCCGGACCCTGTATCTGCTGAAACATATCCTTGTAGGTGATGAGGTCCACAGCAGATTTAGACCTCTGGGTTTCTCCTACACAGGGTCTCCTCAGCTGCTGGGCACTTCGTAGCTCCCTCCCTTGCATGTGCTGGTGAGTTCTGTCACTGCTGAACTTCTCAGGGTGTATAATTTTGCCCTGTGTATAATCAATAACCTTCTTCCGTGGTGATAAGGTGCCAGTGTTACAGTGAACACCTTTTGATTTACTTTTTGATTTGGCTTTAGTTACACCGCCCCCTCTGCTAGCAGTTAGCTCAGGACTTTTCCTGCTTTTGTCTTTGACTTGAGTGTTTAGTGAGGGGTACTTAGGGTTGCTTTTGGACTTATTCCTACTTAAAATACTTCTGTCTTTATGTGCAAGTATGTTGAAGGACTGAGTAGTTTGACTGTTTGTTCTCAGTTCACAGTTCACAATAGTTCTTTTCACCCTATCTCGTGCAGGCTTTAAGGCTTTCATTATCTTTTCTTCTTTCTTGTGATCTGCGTCAAACTGACAAATGCTTACTGGTGAAGTAAAGAATTGAACTTTTCCCACAGCAGCGCTGGGATTTAACTTTGCATCCACTGGACTGCAGACACATGGTTCTTCTACCTGTGTTTCTTCATCACAGGAATCCTTCATTTTTGTTCTCTCTGTCTGTTTTACATGCTTTAGTCCATTCACTTCATTATTCACATTAAATATAACTCCATGGCTAATTTCAGTCCCAGGTTCTGTACTGATCCCCACATTGTTCTTTTCCTCTTTAGACTCTGATCTGAATGGCATTACATTATTCAAAAGGCCTTTAACCTGAGTCACACTGTCTCCGTCATACAGTTTTGATGACTCGCTGTCAGCGCACTCTTTTGAATTATTCATACTGGTCGCTTTGTCTCCACTCTGAGAGTTCAAAGTTATTTCAGTGTTGTGAAGATCACTTCTAAGATTGATGACGTCTTGCTTCAGGTTCTGTGCTGATCTGTGGGTCGGTGGAACATGACTGATCTTTGACTGAACTTTAAAATGCAGCCTTTCCTTCCCAATCAAATCAGCTTTAGTGGCGCTCACATCCTTTGGAAGCTCCAACAACCTGTCATCAGTGACAGTCAGATTTCTGCCCTCATCCCTGCCAGCATACTCATCCTCCAAGTCAACTGAGCTGTGGCTGCTGCTGGACCCGCTCTCCTCGCTGCCAGCTTTAGTTGTTGGAGGGCCATTGTGTGGGCTGCCCCAGGACAGTCTGTCTCTTTTCAGCCTGATCCTTGAAGAAAGCGGGCTGCGGCTGATGGGCTTCAGGGGAACGTGTTGCTTTAATACCGGCAGAGCTGAGCTGTCTTTGGGCCGGATATCCAGGGGTGCCAAGAGCTTCGGTGTTCGGGGCAGCAGACCCTGTGAAAACTGTAGAAATTTAATAATTCAGGAATTATTCTTTATAAAAAGATTAGATTAGATTAGATTAGATAAAAGTTTATTAATCCCTGTAGGAAGATTCTGTCAGGGAAATTAAAATTCCAGTAGCACCTATTACAGATAAAATAGGCACACAAACACAGAAGGAGTCAACATATGAATAAATAAATAATAAAACAGACAAGTATTATGTGGAGGGAAAAAAAAGGAATGGAAGTATTAAGGCAAGAAAAGCTGATATGAGAAGAATTTTAATTCAAACTTACCTTTTGTTCATTTCCAGTATTATGAGAACCCAGCCCTGCAGACAGAAAGAGATCAAAAATGTAAAACGACAACCATCCAGTGCCATCACCAAAAAAATAAAAAATAAATGCAGAGTGCATACGGGTCTGGATATGTGCTCTGGCCTGCATCACGGTGTTTGGACAGAGCAGAGGTTCCATGATGCCGGGGGCCGATTGGCTGAGCTGACTTGGCTCCGTCACAGACAGCAAGCTGTGGGATGGTGGCGATGCAGCAACAACACTTCTTGTTCTTCGTCTCGTGAAAAAAGTAACATAAAATAAAATAAAACTTCTGTTTGTTTGTTTGTTTTTTGATTTGATTTTTTTTAGATTTGTTAAGTAAAACACTGCTGTGCCTGTCTCTCTTCATATCCAATGGTAGCAAGTGGCATAACGAGTTAGCTGCCGTTGATTGATACTAGGCAATAGATGAGACAAGCTAGTGTATGCATACCTGTGTGGTGGCGGGGGTACTGGCTGGTAGGGGGTTCTCATACTCAGCAACCCAGATGACAGAGTACGGTCCGCATTGCCCCGGAGTCTGTTGTTGTTGTTGTGCAAACTGGGCAGAGACACACCTCGACTGAGGAAAAGAGGGAAAACCACCTTATGCTTGTCATAGAGAATAAGGCAGTATTATTTGTCAAGACACTATAAAGAATATTCATAAAGGAAATTTACAAATGCATTTCATATTTGTTGCCTCGCTTCAAACTAAATGTAAAGCCTCACTTTGCTCACATTTCTCTCTATTTCTGGAAACTGACGCTACGAAATTAGAGACCGGCTCAAAGACCTTTGTTCTCCTTGGAGAGCTTGGACTTGATTCAGTGGTGAGAGCTACTCATAACAGACAATGGGCTGATTCACCAAAGCCCTCTCTCCCCCTGTTTCTGTGTTTCTAACCTGTTTGGGTAGAACAGGTTGTCCTCTGGACACGATGACAGGTGCCTGTGTACGGATCTGTAGGTGTAACCAGATACGACACTTTTTCTACTCTCTGTGTTAAAGTGAGGGGAATTAGTTGACTAGGCCGTGGAGAGTGTCCACTGTATATACAAGACTGTGTGTTATGGCTGCATGCTGTTAACTGTACACATGTCCTAACACAACAGTATGTGGTTACGTATAAACAGATGCTCATGTGTTCATAGGACACAGGTACACTAATAAAGACTGCACATAAGAGAAAGAGAGAGAGAGAGTTCACCATGCCCACCTGCTTCCTCTGCCTGCCTCCTGATAGGCTTCCCTGATGTCTGTCAGTGTTTCCATGGCTTCTTGGAAACAGGGGAGATCCCCTTATCTACTCCAGACACACAAACATTAACACCCATTTATTATAGCCCATCTTTATTCTTTCAGTCTTCATTGTAAAATGCTAACTCGTTGATGTACACCATATTTATGGTTTGATTGAAGCCAAATAGTCTATTACTGGTACAAGAACAGAATACCCACGCTTTACCTCCTGTAACAGTGAGCAGGCAGGTTTTTTAAACTGCACAAAGAGCCTTGATAGCCATACAAACATTTTTTGATAAGTAAAACCACACACATTCATATTTACCATGTTATTATAGAGGAAACAATAAGCATTACCTGTTTCTAAGCCTGCTGGTCCACACTGATCCCACGACGAGGCCACTTTAAAGAATTCTTTATATCACCACACATGTTTAGACCCTCATTATTAGAGCTTTATTGTTTTTTGCAGTCCGTTTTTTCTAAATATTTTCACTTCTCACTGTAGCTGAAATGCTTTTGCTGTCCTGTCTAACACTCTTTCTCTCTGTGTGCCCAAACCATGCTGCCTGGGGTTGTGTGTGAGACCGTTCCTATCTAGTCACACCCCCCTCAATCCCCTCCTTTTAGAAGGTGATTTGATCTCTTGGCCTATTTGGGATGCTGACCATTATGCTCCTTTTTCAAAATATGAAGTCTTAGCTGCCATCCAAGGCCCAAGAACTGAAAGGCATTTTGGTTGATGGTTAATCTTAACTTTTTCTTTAACCCTTTTAACCTCTCGGGCACAGATTTTACTCATATCTAATGAGTCTGCAAAGGGAATACCACTTTATTGTCACCTAACCCACCGAGTAAACATAACTAAAACCTCTGAAATCCTTGACGGCACTCTGACCTTGGCTGAGGTCTTTATGATAGTCAGATAGCGGGGGCCTCCCTGGAGACTCTGGTATTTCCTGGAACCAAGAACAAAGATGAATTAATCAGTACATACTCCAGTCTTTAAAAATGGAGGCTTGTAAAAGATCTTTTTTCTTTTTACATTTATGACTTATACAATTAAAAAAAAAGTATACATTTCCAAGTAGTTCAAATGTGCTCGTAACATCAACAGCAACAAGTGACTTTGACACTTTTCACGTGGATCTGGGATTGTAAGAAAAAGATTCAAGGTACAAAATATATAACTTTATAGTTCTCTGAGAAAATATGTGACTCTGATAATACCTTTCCTGCTAGCTCTTTTTTTTCAGCCTACATTAAGCCTAATATGCGTTGTAGACTCACCCTCACAACAATGGCTTTTATTTATTTATATGTTCGATCTTAGAATCGTTTCAGAGATTAAAATAGAAATGGTTTAAAGGTTTTTTTATTTTTATTTTAGTACTCTAAATATATCATGCATGTATATATTACACCTGTGTGTAATATGTGAGGCTCTGTGGACTACAGCTCTTCCCCATAAACCACCTGCTCTTACCCTTCAGCTAACCAGCTGCCTGCTTGTCTTCTCTTCCTATATAACACCCACAATACAGCAGTATGGCAGTAAGGTGGTGGCTACACAGAGGACGTAACACACACACACACACACACACACACTCAAACATGGAGCCAATTATTGGCCCATATCTCTGTCTTCTGGGTGACCACACACTGCGAGTCTGTCTGTGTGTTTGTTAACTGTGGCTATCAGTAAACCTCACAGACCCCCTGCTCTGAAAAACACACACTATGCTGGTCAACACTAAAACTCACCCTGGTGTGGCTGTATAGAAGAAAGTGATCTTGATGGGTTGATGTCCGCCTGGGGGTGGCTGCTGTCAGCGGGTTAGGATAAAAGCTCTCAATGTCCAACTCTATGTCTGAATCTCCAAACTCTGAGACCAAATCCTGTGTTTGTGAAACAGGATCAGCATCTACACAAAATCAAAAAGAACATATTTTAGCTTTTCTAGCTGGTATTGACATCTAAAGAAGAAACTTTACTTTTTTTCTTTGTGCAGAAATCCTCTAAATCCCTGTTTGGGTCCACACCCCTGCATCTGACCTGTTTGCACGAGGTGACGGCTTAGAAGTGGTAAAAACTGTGAAAACATCTTTTTGCCTTCAACAGTTTATATATATATTTTTTCATCTCTAGTGACCCATCCTCTCTCTGTCACATGGTTTCAATTTTGCCATCCTTGACACAGACTGGCACTGGTAAAAAGCTCTAAGCAGAGTAGTTCATCACACGTTAACAGACAGATTTGAGTGCAAGTGCAGAGGCTTAGCTCTGAAAAACAGGATTATGAATGAATGTGGTATGCCATTTTTTGCATGTGCATGAGAAAGCCAGAGAGAAGGTGTGGGTGTGCATGCACACAGTCAGAAATATGAGGATATCTTCATATTTTGTACATTACTTTGCATTCTTTTAATACGTTTTAATAAGTAACTAATCAATTAAATACTAACCAAAGTGACGATGAGGAAGTGAGCAAATAAATTATTAGACATTAAGAGCACTTTCATATAATCTACAGGCAGTGATACAAAAATAATAAACAGGGATAACAGATGATTTGTTATATCATTTATAAATCTTTCTAGGTTATGTATTGTGACTGTATAGAAGCAAACACAGTACAAGAGTGAGCACAGCAGTGCTGGAAAACAATAGTGAAGGGCTTATAGACAGGATAATTTTCATCTTATTGCAGACTGCATAATTTAATCAGATTTGTAATCTTTCTGAAAGAACATGAACCGATAATGCTTACTTTCATCGGGTACATTACACACACTGTTGAAATAAGGAATTTTATCATTTTCCCTCAACTGAATCTTATTAAAGCTAATTAGTCATCCAGTAAACATTGAACAGGGACATTCATTTAATTTTTATTGTCCCCTTTTCTCTGGTCTTGGTCTCAATTGACTCTTGAGGACAATATTCGGCTCTTTAGCTGCTAAATTCTTAAGTATTTGAAACCTAATGCTGACTTTACACTGGTGGTCAGCTATAAAATGAAAACCACTTTCCCAATATTCTGTAGGCCTCAGCTATACATCCCAAACAGCTCCGGCCCATCAAGACTTTGATAAACTTCTGCGGCTATCCTGTAGTTGCCTGAATGTTGATGCTCTCGTGCTGGGGCCTCCCTGGATTAGATTGGTTCAGGTGCATTTTATGGATGCGATATGTGGAGCCTGGAAAGTTGGTCAATGTCTTGTGCACTGTTTCATATCTCTAAAGCTGTTCATGAGAGGTTTGCGTAGTATGGTGGGGGCAGTCTGCCAAAATAGGAGACTGCTGCCATCAGGGAATGCTATGTGCCGGAGGTTTCTTCCTGTTAAAAGGTGAGTTTTTCCTTCCCACTGTCACCAAGTGCTTGTTCATAGTGGGTCATTTTAAATGTTGGGTTTTCTCTGTAATTATTGTAGGGTCTTTACCTTACAATATAAAGCACCTTGAGGTGACTGTTTGTTGTGATTTGGCGCTATATCAATAAAATTGAATTGAATTGAGTGTGCAAGGTCTGCAACACTGTGTAGGTGGGAAGTAAACAAAGTAAAATCTGCATGAATATCAAGACCCAATAATTTCCATTGATTGTAACATGGTTATCAATAGCATTCCCTTCACCTGGTTTGAATGATCGGTCTATAGTCAATTAATCAGAACTTTATTGCTTATATAGCTGTTAGCTGAATCTGATAATGAACAATGATTGCAAAAGGTGAGATGTAAATGAGGTTAAGACGTAAAGTTGCACCCCTGTTGAACTGGGTTTATGAGTTCGACTGTAGGAGTGAACGTTCTCAAAATAAACCGTGCTCTTGTGTATGCATGTGTGTGAATGCGTGTACCTTTATGACTTAGAGCCTCTATCAGAATATGAAGGATCTCTTCTATCAGAAAGCTGTTGGCATTAGCAGCATAGTGGAGAACAGAATAGTCATTGTGGTCTCGTACCATCAGATCACTGATAAAGTTGAAAGGCAGAAGAAACAAGTCTTAAGTAGATGTTTTTTTCTACCCTAGTAAGCTTTAGATACTGAAAACTTTATGAAATCAACATACTAATGATAACAGCTCCCTAAAGTTTTTTTTTTTCTTGGTGACACCTCCTTTGACATCCATAAATCCATGCACAAATATGTATTTTCTTACGCAGAAGCTCCTAAAAGTTCCTTGATCACCTCCCACAGGTTTGTGTTCCCATGGTAAATGTCGTCCTATGTCCTCAAACAGATCGATGTCCCTGACAGCAAGCATCACAGCTGTCACACCGTCGCTGTTTGGAACATTCACGTCCACCCTGTCAGTCTGAATCTGATTCATGCAAACACACAAAAACACATACATGAATTAGTTACTGTAAAGCAACCAGGTGGTACTTAGTTAGCCAATAGACACTTGTCTTTATAGCTATGGGTGAATTAATTCCATGCTTTATCTAGCACAGAATGCTAATGAGGTTTTTTGTGTGACTTCAGTCAGGTAGATCTCTTTTTTCCTCATCTTCATTTCATTTTCTCACATTGTCAAATTCATTGCATTTAGGATGGAGGAACAAAGAGATGAAGTCTCAAATCAGGCACAGATATACTCTGTTTAAAAAAATTAAACACTTTGAAAACACATCAGATATCAAAGGGAAAAAATCCTGCTGGATATCTATACTGATATGGACTGGGTAATGTGTTAGGAATGAAAGGATGCCAAATTTGATGGAAATTAAAATGGTCAAGCTACAGAGAGCTGAATTCAAAGACACACCAAAAATAGTGAAAATGATGCAGCAGGCTAGTTCATTTTGCTGAAATTTCTTTGCAGGAACTCAAAATGGTACTCAGTAGTTTGTATGGGCCCCACGTGCTTAGTATGCATGCCTGACAATGTCAGGGCATGCTCCTAATGAGACAGTGGATGGTATCCTGGGGGGATCTCCACAGTGAGCACAGGGCCCACTAGAGGACACTGGTCCCTCAGGCGACCCTCATAAAGACTGTTGGAGGTCATTTGGCTGAGCCGTTGCACCTGCTCCTTGCACAAAGGAGCAGATACTGGTCCTGCAGATGGGTTAAGGACCTTCGACGGCACTATTCAGCCTCTCCTAGAGTGACTGCCCGTCTCCTGGAATCTCTATGCTTCTTGAGACTGTGCTGGGAGACACAACAAACCTTCTGGCAATGACACATATTGATGTGCCATTCTGGAGGAGTTGGACTACCTGTGCAACCTCTGTAGGATCCAGGTATCACCTCATGCTATCAGCAGTGACACTGACCCTAGTCAAATGCAAAACTAGTGAAAAACTAGTGTCTCATTGTTGCCCCTCTAGTGCAACTGTACACCAAAGCAGCTGAAACTGATTAACAACCCCCTCTGATACTTAACCGAGCAGATCAATATCCCAGAGGTTTAACTGACTTTATGCTATACTTTGATTAAAAATTGTTCCTTTATTTATTTTTTTTGAGCAGTATTACCTTGCACTCACTGAGCTGTAATTTGTGCATTTATTTGGAAAGTTGGAGTTTTGGTTAAAAAAAAATTAAGAATTTATGTTCAGCAGCAACAGGCCAAAGTTTTCTTGAGACCACAATCTCTCGGTTTGTCACCTGTAGAAAGCTCCAAGCTGATATAAGATACATAATTCGTTTAGTTCATATGCTGAAATCATAAAAATCCTGTTACAGCAATACTCATTTGTCAGAGGAAAAGCACATAGCCACAGGATATGCAAAGAGTGTAGGCTATTTACAGTCATTTTACAAAGGCACCCGAGGATAAGTATCACATTTCCAGAAACACAAAGTCGCTAAAGGACACAATAACAATGGCAGGCCTTTCTGCCGCTCTGAGCTGATTATAATTCAGGAATGCATTTCCTGTTTAGTTGCACCGCCAAAGTAAATGTGCACACTGTTGGCCTTATCATTACATTACAATATTATTTATTTATTTTCATAATTACAACATTTTTAGCCAAGGAATCAACACAGTTTTTAGTTACATTTGTTTTAATGTGTTTAATCAGATCAAAGGTAGACAGTACACATTAATCAAACACATAAAGAGGACACGTAGATGTTGTTGCCCTTGTTGTGTTTTCACTCATCTGGGAAATCCTCTAACTCAGATGGGACTGTGTGTGTGTGTGTGTGTGTGTGTGTGTGTGTGTGTGTGTGTGTGTGTGAGGTAAGCTTACCAGCAGGTGCTGTAGGGAGTGCAGGTCTCCCTGCCAGGCAGCCTGCAGTAGCTGTGTCTGGGGGGGGAGATGTGGCCTTGACATCCACCTCACCATTTTTTCTCGCAGCTCCGGTGGACTAGGCGGAGGGCTGTATGCTGGTTGAAGTTACACAGGGTCAGATCGGCCTCAGTCCTCAGCAGCTGCTGAACCACCTGTTAAACCCACCACATAAAAAATGCTGAATGAATCTATAAGCAACTTTAGTTGACTATTATCTGATAGTAGAATTTTAAAAAAAATTGTGAAGTGAAAATTTTTTATTTATTAATATAAGGAGACTAAGTAGATGTGTAATTTATGTTTGTAAAATTACTGTTGATGCTCATTCAAGTATGCCATTAAAAAAAACAACCTTGTGTGTGTATTATAAGAAAAAAAATTAAGATCGCATCATAATACTTAAAATAATAAAACTTATAATACTAAACTTATCTCCCTTCACTGGGGAGATACATGGGGGTAGTTTCTCTCCAGACTTTCCAGTGAGTCACATGTGTGTTTTGAATATGTCTCCCCCGAGGATGCAGAGACACAGCGTAAAATAATTTAGTCATATAATCTCAGTTGATCACAGCACAAAGGAAAAATATGACGTGCTACGTGACAGAAACCCTTTTTGTCTACCCAACCAAACATATTCATCTGGAACGTTCCAGTGTTGGATTTTCTAATAGCTAGGTTACCAACACTAAACCATGGTTACAATAGACATCCACACGCCAAAATCTCCCTCCCATGCAAACGCACATACATAAGTTACCTCACTCATCCCACTGCAGCAGGCAGCGATAAGCGGAGTGCATCCATGTTCCTCCTCCACCTCTGGTCCAAGACTCGCTACCAAAACCACATCTTCCTTCAGCTCTCCTTTCTGCATCCCATCTTCAATCACTCTCTTCTTATAACCCTCCATAGTTCACCATCTCCCAGTCAGACCTGTGTGAACACGAGCCAAAGAAAAGTGCAGTGTCTGAGCTGTGAGTCTTTGTTATTTAGAGAAAAAAACATCAAACTGGAAAATTATTGTAAACACGGCACTGCTAATTTCAGGTAGGTGTCTTTGGCAGTCTCTATGTTTGTGTGATTATTAGTGTGACATTAACCTTGTGATGTAAGTCTCTAGTGATCTACTGCTCCCTGTAGAGACAACCCACAGAGCAAGGTATGACATATTATGTGTCATTATTACTATTAGTGATATACATCTTAGTTCATTATAGCACACTGATGTATATGTGCACTTTTTGAAACTAAATAGCAATATTTCAGAGTGTGTTGATCTGGAAATACTTCTAATGTTATGTACATGTTTACTCCTGTGCAGTAATGAAACAAAAGGGATATCAGTGCACTTGACTGAAAACTCTGACTTCACTGCAGTTCTCACATTTTGCATTCACCCAGTAGGCCAAATTGGGCTGCATGTTTAATACCCCTGCATTGAATGAAGGCACTATAATTTATTTTGGATGCACATTATAATGCACTGTTTCTTCTCATTCATCTTTATTTACTTGTTTATACTTCACTCTGTATTTAATCATTATTATTAATCTCTGGCTCTCTTCCACAGCATGTCTTTTGTCCTGTCTCTCTCCCCTCAGCCCCAACCGGTCGCAGCAGATGACTGCCCCTCCCTGAGCCTGGTTCTGCTGGAGGCTTCTTCCTGTTAAAAGGGAGTTTTTTCCTTCCCACCATCGCCAAGTGCTTGCTCATAGGGGGTCGTTTTGACTGTTGGGTTTTCTCTGTGTTATTGTAAGGTCTTTACTCCACAAAGCACCTTGAGGTGACTGGTTGTTGTGATTTGGTGCTATATAAATAAAAGTGAATTGAATTGAATTGAATTGAATTCATTAATATATATATATATATATATATATATATATATATATATATATATATATATATATATATATATATAAAATGAAAAAATAAATGAATAGATTTTAATAGATTTTAATCTGCAATTTTAAGCTCTGAAATCATGCTCTGAATGATCTATATAACAACCCCCCACCCCCTCAATAAAACCCTTCACAATACATACAGGATCCAAACTGGAAGGTTTGCTCTATGTAAGTGTTGCTAAAGTTGCAATATGAGAAAAACATTTTTTTAAGAGAACAAAATCTCAGGATTGAGCACTTCATGAACAAAAAATGTATTTTGCCTGCAGTAAATAACCTCATTTGAGCATGTGCACGCATGATAACATATAATGTGGATTTATGTACCTATAAGAGTGTTTTTAATGTGCAGCATTTTTGAAGTGTGTGCATGTGTGCAAAACAGAAATGTCTCAGTGACAGTGTGTGACTGAACTCCCTCTGGTTTAATGTTTGACAGAAGTAACAGTCAAAATGGCTGAAGTGTTTAAAATCAATGCTAAAAGCATGCTAATTTTAAAATACAATAGACAAGTGCCTTGTAGAAATGAAATTTCCTAGCATTAAATAACTGTAATTGGTACTCGTCACTAGTGATTGTGAGCAGCTTCAAAGGAAGACAATGATAATTAGAGTAAAATGCTGAAATGAACTTTTCTTTACTTACTGTTGTTTCATTTGTTTGTATCCAGTTGTATATCAACTCAGATCTTCTGTGACCATTTGACAAGTGAGCCTTTGATCCTTTTCATCACACTCTGCACTATAGTGTTTCCTCTGCTTTCTCCTTTTTTTTTTGCCCTGCATGCCTTCTGCTCTACGTTTACATTTGGTTACCTTGGAGACAGTCGGACAGACAAGCTGGCAAGCTGCGGCTTTAAATGCTTTCAGGCTGTTTGTTGCCTGACATGTGCAACCTAGGTGAAACCTGGAATATGATTTTTGTAAATTACACTTGGTGCAGTTCGACTCGAAAGGCTTCATTCTGTGTTTGCAGTAATTTTTGTTTCTGTGCATAATCGGTCTTTAAGGAACACGCCAAGGGGAGACATAGAGTGTGCAAACACTCATTTATCTCATCAAGCTCAACTAAAGCTTCAGGGATGCTGGAACAACTCATAAGTTGCCTAAACATGAGTGCGATCATGCCTTGTTTAATACTAATATGAGACAGTATGATTAATAAATTGTCTGAGTGAGAGTTTAGGACATCTTCCTGTGCACATGGTGCTGTTTTAAACGCCAAACCAGTTCCTGTATCATAAGGTTTTTGCTGCACTGATGTGGTTGAAACGTGTGAACCTTTAAATGTTCAGAATGGCCAGCTGTGATCTTCCTTACTGGCAATCACACCAAACTGTGATGTTATTTAACGCTGCATTACTTCTCCACGCCTGTAGTGAAAAGTTGGCGGGGAAAGACTTGTCTAGACTTGATGCAACTTTGTGTTGGTTTCAGTTTCAGTGGCAAACAGGAACACCTTAAAATATAATGACCTCACCAGTTCCCCCTTCTTTGCTGTTATTTTCCCCATTTGCATTTGTTCGTCACACAATAGGTGACTCTTAGAGGCTGTGATTATTAGGTCGGTCTACACAGTTCCAGCTTCAGTCATGTTTAAACAATTTTTTTCTAGTTTGGGAAGCCTTGCTTTTAAGTTTGGTCTGAGAAGCTCTTCATTGTCCTGTTGAACTCCGACTTTGATTCTGTTTAAGAGTTTCTGGGTGATGGTTTTGTGATATTGATATTTGTCAGAATTTGATACACTAACATATAAAGACCATATCTCTACCTACCCCCCCGCATCTGACTCACAGGGTAGGCAGAAAGGTCAGTACCAGTCGCAGTGTCTGTCTTCTTAGTTTCATTGTGAAGAACTTTTGCACTGTGGTCTAATTTCCTCTGGACATTTTGAAGAGATGAATCAGATTTTTTTCTTTTTCTGCAATTAATGCATTTGACCTCAGCTGTCTCCTCTTTAAATCCCTGCACTGTTAGCATATCAATAGCATTGTTGACCTTGTGTATAACGCTTTCTGCTTTATCCTCCTGTCTGACCTCATTTGCAAGGCCTGCAGTGAGGGAACTGTTCTCTTCCTCGTGTCCTGACTCTGTCAGTGGGAGATGATTTGACCGGCTCAGATTTTCTTTCAGTCGTGTCACTTTCTGAATTTAAATTGTCTGTGAGCTTCTGTAGTTCTGATATCATGACTTTACAAAGCCAGACTAAGGCAATTGGCAGGGAATAACATAAAAGCCTCTATTAATGTGCCATCTTTAGACCTTTTGATAGAAATGAGTTTGCCTTTGACATTGGTCTCAAAGTGAACTTCACTTTAAAACCAAAGAAAGTCACATCTGGTACACTTCAAAAGGTATAAAAAAAAATCTATTTTCAGCTTCATTAGATGAAACAAAAAACTTCAAATATATTTGAAAATGACTTTCAATAGAGTGTGTTGGTTTTATAAAAATGGAAATACATTAGTAGGTCATTTGGTGTATTCATAATATTATATTAATTATTGCAAATATTTCAGACATTAAAGCTGCATAAGGAAATGTAATGTGAAAATAAGCATACCAGAGGAAACGTTAGAGGGAGGGACTTTAATAGTATCAATTATAGTCAAATGACTTCCATCTCTGTGATTTTCTTCTCTTTAAAAAAACATCTTCTAAATCTATTTTTTTAATTAGTAAACCCTTCAAACACCTTATTGAGAGAAAAATACAATAAGTTAAAGCATCTAACCACCTGAATCGGAGATATTATCATCCACAAAAACAACATAAAATAAAATAAGTTTGACCTCCGAAAGCTTAAACATCGATATAAGATTTATATAAAATTAGATGAAAACAGACAAACAAAACATTTATATCAGCCACTTTCCCTAAGAGCTGCAGTTATCGGAGATGATTCGCCCTGTAACGCTCCATATGAACGCTAGATGACGTTATTGGACAACTGCTCCGAACCCTTGAGTCCAGCAATACGTACTAATGAGTAAAAAGTCACATAAACACC